>CAJPEV010000266.1:29146-151618 GCA_905338385.1 Darwinula stevensoni
AAAAAAAACCATGGTTATGGCACCTTTGGGTCTTTTTTGAGTAGGTCTCAAGAGGCCATATTAACCCTATAGTTGGGGGAATATGGCCACTTCTGAAAAACAACTCCAGATTGTCCAGGAACGTGTGAAATGTGCTGGAACATGCTGAGTACCTTGAAACATGATAAAGGAGACATCGATCAATATTTTCTGAATATTGGCAAAGTTTCATTTCACCTAGACGTGATGCTATAACCTGATTTCATTTTTGGTGTCCATATTCCCCCAAGTTACCCTATCCTCATGGCTTTCCCATTCTGCAGGTTTTTCATACATGGGGGCAGGATTCATGTTCACATTCAACTTGAAAAGTTTGCAGGCAAATTTACCCTTTGAAACTGCCAAACACTATTAGATGAGTGTCCCAAAGGTACAGACAGTAGATTTTGCAATGTGGTGGAAATGCATACCTCAAATGAACTGGTTGTTGAAGGTCCTCCAATAAGTTAAAAATAATTATATTGGTGAAGAAGTGTGTACAGAGTTAAGATGGAGGGAGAAGAAGGCTGATTATTTTCAGAAAGTATGAGTGTTTAGGTGTTCTTTGGGGTGAAAAAGTGTTCCATTGTGATATCTATTTGGAAATTGTTTTCAGTTCCCATTGTGGCAAGTGAATTTCTTAACTCTGCCCAAAAAAAAATTACAGAGTGAAGCAATGGAGGTACTGAGAGGCCATTCTGAAACATCCATTTTGTTTTCAGCAAAAGACTTACCTCATATATTCTTTGTACCTTCCTTCCATGTTGTTTTTGATACTTTAGTTTGCTGTAACCTAAGGAAAATAGATGATTCTATGTAAATAAAATGAGAACCTAAAGGAGAGGTTAAAATATTGACTCTCAGAAGTATACAAAGGGGAACCCTATTATAGTTATCCTTCTTTTCAAAGAAAAGAAATGTTGGTAATAATATATTTCCATCTGTGACTAGCAGTATGCATCACATGGACCCTTTTTGTGCAATTTTTTTGTTTGTAGAGAGAATTTTGCAGGAATTGCATGGAGTTTACTTTCATGATATGTATGCAAAACATGTATGCTAGCATTAAAATAATTGTAATCAAGGAGAAAAACTGGCATTTTAGCATATCTTGGCAACTGTCTAAAGTTGAAAATGGTGCCTCTTCATTCTTCTCTGTATTATGTTTTTCAGGAAATGGCTTCTCATCTCCACACCTCAGCACCAATTTCCATTGAAAGAGAGCATTTACATGAGAGGAATAGGGAAATTCCCTTTTTTTTTCTCCCTGTCATCATCCACCATGAATTCTTTGTGTGCAGTTGCCTGTAGAAGACATCAGGACATGGCTTGGCTTTGGATCTCATGAGGAGACTCAGGAATTCTGTGAATCTCATGGCCTGTGTTCTGATGATCATCATGTCCTCTTGGATCGTAGCCTGTTTGAAATCCCTGCTGCCTTGCAATTCTCCAGACATAGCCTGGATCTCATTCATGAGAAGTTGGATTCCTCCTCAATAGCCAAGGTGAATGGGCCACTAAGGATTGTTGGTGCAGTGCCTTCTAATAAGCAGTAACTAAACACTGGGGATGGTTGTTTGTAACAGGTAGTGAATGGAGGGGAGATGCCCAAAAATCCCTTGGAGTGGCTGAAAATACATACAAGTTTCGGTGCAGATGGAAAACTCGTTCAAGATGCCCTTTCAAGTATCCACATCTCTTCCTCTGCTGTCTCCCATCAAGTGTCTTTCACCTACTCCCATTCTGTGTCTATGCATCCTTCCCATCCTATAACTCCTCCCCATCCTGTATCTCCTCCCCGTCCTGTACCTATCAATCCTTCCCATTCTGTTACTTCTCCCCATCTTGTGTCATTCAACTCTTCCCATCCTGTAAATCCTCCCCATCTTGTGTCATTCAACCCTTCCCATCCTGTAATTCCTCCCCATTTTCCCAATCATGCTCCTCCATTTGGAGTCTGTGGTGCCACCACAAATCAGGTTGGAATGGATCTCTCATGTATTACCTGACTCTTACTGATTTTTGGTCCCCTCCAATTTTCTGTACCTGAGAGAATGGAAAACCAGATTCTTTCCCTTGTTCCTTTAGCAGTGGGAAAGAAAGGAAGACACACCTAAACCATCAGTTACCATGTCTACTAAGATCTCTTCTGAGTTGGCCAAGTTTGAAGTGTTCAATTCTTTCTTCCCCTCCTCCCTGGAATCCATCATCAAGTGAGTAATTTGCATCTAGGTATAGGAAGACAGCTTTTAGTGAAATATGCAGGTTCTTGGCCTTGATGGAATGTCTTCTTCATAGGGAGGTGGCTGAGGAGGTGTTGATGGAAGTACACTCTGCTTTGACCATTGCCATTGCCTGCTTTGATGAAGTGAGTCATTCATGACAAAAGTTTACCTGCTTCTACCTTGCTCAGCTTATCTGGTATTTTTCTTGCAATGCTGACTCATTAAAACAAGTACAGTCGACTTAATGGAATACTCATGGGACCAGCGAACTTTATTCTATAATCTGGAGTATTCCAATAACCAAAACAATCGTACTGTACTTCTACTTCGTACTTCAGGCAGCTTATATCCTGATGTACAGTACCTGTATTTGCACATGCATTCACCACTTTTAAGAATGCGTTTTGCACATTATGATATTTTGCTACCTTGTTTTTGGTGATCTTTGAAACTTGGGGCTGAGATCCCTAACTACCGAGCCAGTTCAGCTTGCGTCTTCTTTTCACCCTGATGAGCTCTCAGAACTGCAGTATTTTCGGCCAGGCTGAGGTCTTTCCTTTTCTGCATGGTTAACTTGGAATGTACGGAACTGATGCCTATAGGCTCAATTCATAGTTCATAAACCTTCTTTCACTTTGATCTTTAAAGAAAGGCAGGCTTATTTGCCTCTTTTCTGCATCCACAGCCTATACTTACCCCCAATTTTCAGGAAAGGATGTGCTTGCCTTCCTTCCTGTTTCCACCCTCGATTCATGGAAGAGTCAAGTGGGAACTCATGACCTTGGTTCTACAACGTGGGAGGGTAGGACTGGGGGAAGGGCCAGATGGTACTTTCTAACAATGCGAATGGGGAAAAAAAGTATTGCATATTTCAGGAAATTTTATTCCTGTAAGTGGATTATTCTAATAACCATATTCCCTATGCAAAGTTTTCATAATGTACCCTATGATAGAAAAATTGGGATAGTGCAATGATATTCCATGAAGCGGTATTTGATTATGCAGAGTTGATTGTATATCTTTTGGACTCCCAAACCAAGTCAGCAAGGATATACTTCTGAGAAAATTTCATTCCTATCCTATCCCTTTGAAATTCTCCTATGAAGTACCTGAAGCAGATTCTCATAAATATATTCCATACATGACATGGTAATGGTATGTGTTTTTTGGAGGATTGCACTTCCACTGACATAGAAAATTAGATATAATGGTACTTCATAAATTAGCAGAGTACACCTTTTCCATCCTAATTCTCAGATGAATACAGATGACCAACTATAGGTATTCTTGAGGTTGTACCTCTTGTGTCTGGGAAAATACTGCTAATCTGGCTAAGATAGAGGTAATTAATGGATGATTCCCTTCAAGGATATTATTGGTGGTGAGAAGTGATTGGTGGCTGATGACTAGTTTCCATCAGGAATGTAGATTGTGGTAGGTGATGAGGGTGGCTAGTGACTGGTATCCCTTGGGGATTAAGGAAGTCCTCACAGGGATGAGTTGGATAAGAGTGTCAGACGTGACATCCAAGTAATATGTTTGATATACAAAATGTATTTAACTATATTTTAAATGACGAATCAACATATAAATGCTGCAAAAATTTGCCTAAGGCAGTGACTGAAAATTGTATAATCTAAAGTCTTGCATACTCTCTTTTGCTAGAGTGCTACCAGTGTGCGAAAAAAAGTGTCAGACATGATATTTCGTGAAACCTCAGGTTAAAGTCACTTGCTCTAATGTTCACATTTCTGTCATAGAACAGAAACTAATAACTTAGTATTATGTTCATTCTATAGATTAAATGAAAGCCTTGAATTAGTATAAGTCACTCCAAGATTACAAAACTTAGGAAAGAAAGCAAGGTTATTTTCTGTCCATGTTGGATGTGACAGGAAAGTGTCGGATGTGACATGTTCTGAAAATGTATTTTAAAACAAAAGTCTATAAATATAACTGAATGTTATTTTTTTTAGATATCATTCAAATGTGAACAATTGACATCTCTTCACACCTGAGTTGTTTTGAAATTATCAGTATGCATTGGAGAACCCATGCTGGCATCTGTTCCAGTAGTCCAATTCATTCTCTCCAGATTTGCATTTCTGTCACATCCATGAATATCATGAGAATGGTATGAATAATCTAATATATATAGATGATCATGACTAACTGACGAAGTGACTGACTAATTCTGGCTCTAATTGATGTTATGCTATGCAAATTGCCATTATGTGATGCTAACTCTAACCATGTTCTAGACAAGTTAGAAATCTGAAACTTGATAACCTATTGGGATGCTGAGTTCAGAAAAATTCAGACTTTGGAGGTAAATCCCTGGGGCACATAATTTGGGGAAGATGTTTTCAAAGAAAATTATTTGCTTCAGTCAAATGAAGAGACATGGAAAGCTGAAACTTAGCATGAACGTACTGACTAAGATACTGAGTTCTTAAAATTGTCACATTCCAGATACATCCCCTGGGGGTATATTTTTTGGGAGTTGACCTTTTCAAATAATATTTTTTTCCTAGTGAATTGGGAAAAAATAGAGGTGGAACCTGGCACATGCATAACTGACACGATGCTGAGTTCAGAAAAAATTCAACTTTTGTAGTGCATCCCCTAACCCTCAGGGCTTTTGTGTGGGTCGTCTTTCCAAAGATCTTTTTACACCAGCAAAAAGGTCAAATGTATAAGGTTGAAACTTGGTGGGCATGGAATTCTCTGGGTACAAATTTCAGTAAAAATGTTATATTTTACGTAAAACCTCTCGGCACATTTTTTTTTGTAAGAGGTGCATTTTCCAAATACTTTTTTGATTCAATGAAACAGAGAGAGATAGAAAATTAAAACTTGGCTCAGAAGTAGGGTTAAGCACTGAATGATGGGTCTGTTAAGGGTGCATACTCAGTGATGGGCCATGATGCAGGAAAATTCAGAAGATTAGGCATTTGTAGCATGAATACCTTTGAAGTGAGTATGTGCTTGCATGCTGCAAGCCCTTGTCACAACAGGTGTATGCATACCATGGAATCTTAGCTCTTGGGATTTTTATGTGCTGTTGCCCATCACTGGGGACTGGCCCATCGCTGGGTATTTTATCCTACCCATTCGATAGCTGAGTGCAGAAAAAATCATACTTATGAAATATGTCCCCTCAGAGCAGATCATGTGAGGGAAGCATTTAAAGATTTATTTTTTACTCTGACAAATGGGGGCACATGAAGAGATCTGAAGTTAAACACACAAGACATCATCAGAGTACTGATTTCAATAAAAATCTTTGTTATGTCCCTTCATGGCACATATTTTGATAGGGACATATTTTAAATACGTTTTTGCCACTTCAAAAATGAATTGATCACTATCCTAGATAATGGAGCACCAAAGCTGAGACCGTAGCGAGTTTTTTTGCCCTTCGTGCAAACAAACTTGCTAGTATATAATGAGCATACAGAAATCGTTCATTTTTCAATGTAATATTCCCCATCGTTCATGCCTTCTGGGGAAAGAGATGATGAACTTTTGTGGCAAAAGTAATATTCGCATATTTAGGGGCATTTCCTTCTAAAATCTTTAGACCAGTTGGTGTGGACAGACCCATCCATAACTTAAAAGCTATCCTTTCCAATTAAATCATGCCATTGATGACAGGGACTTGCTGTAGACTGGCTATTTAATTTGATTTGAATGTTGCACAATTGCTGATTTCTCAGTCCCTTCTGATTAGTTTGATTATGATTTTCTTAAGTTAGTTCATTTTTATCAAGAATTGTCTCCAATTGCATTGAAGGCATAGGAGGAAAATGAAAAACAGACTGAGGGCATGAATGAGGATCAATGTACATGTTTCAACTTCTTTCCCCCCCCCCCCCCCCCCCTTCCCTTCCTCTCATCCTCTCCTCATATCTATGGCATTTTTCCTCTCTCAATTTTTTCCATGCTTCCAGTTGCATTCATGGGAGAGTTTTAACATTCTTAACAAAAATGTCCATGATTGTGGTGTGGTGTGGTTGAAGAGGAAAGGTGAAGAACTTATTCAGCAATCTCTCTGCAAGTTCAGTAACCAAAATGTTGAGAAGATGCAAAATCACTGCCGCTAGTTCTCATCCTATCACATTCTCTTTCTCCAGCAAATTGAGGTTATGACAAATTGGATATTGGACATAATACAACACCAGCAACAGGAATTATTTTTGTTGTAGGCCTACCTACACTTGCATCTGCCTCTATCTGCAAGTACACTGAGTTGGTATGAAATCCAAATATGATAACTGTGGGTTCTGGGAGATTTTCTCTTTTATTCAGTCATGACAGGAAGATTTTTGCCATCCTATCTGAAATGCACTTACATCATATCATTTTAACAAACTTTTTTTGCATCCTCTCCCTGGTTCACTTGCAAAATCCACTCCAAATGCCCAAATATGGCCTATGCAAATACAGGGAGGGAGAGGTGGTTTGCTTCTTTGAGCTTGTGTTTTGCAAAGGTTACGGAGTGATGTGGTAATCATGGTAATTTGCTTGTAATCTGGTGCTTGAATGTGATGGTGAATTTTGAAAATGATGTGCTGACATTGCTTTGATTTCAAAAGTACACTTACTTCTTTAAACCTGTCATGCCAAGTGAAGTATGAGATGGTTCATTGCCTCCTCATATTTTTTTGGAGGCCTCAATCTACACTGAACTGACTCTGTGCTCTTTGGAGAGAGTCTCCATCTAACTCTCCTTTCAGCCTGAAATTTCTCAAACAAAAGGTGCTTTTGTATTTGATCACTTAATCATATCTGCTTGGCCTGACTGTTCTGCAGTGAAAGTGACTTCTGATTCTCCTCATATCTGACTTGAGAATCCTTTGCCTTTGCTATTGCATGCAGCTTGCAGAAGAAGCAGTGCTGTATAGTGTGAGGGTAGGAGTGGAAGAATTGCTCCAAGAATCCTCTGCCTCTCAACAACTCACTGAAGAGCTCCTTCAAGAGACTCTTTTCCTTGAAACATACCTTCTGTCTGGCTTCATCCTCATGACAGAAACATCTATCAGGTGATGGTGATGAGCCTTGCTTCATATCCTTTCCAGTGCTTGCTATAGTCATGGAAATTTCTTGGCTTTGAGTAGGGCAAAGAGCAGAGTGATGGGAGAGAGAGCAGTAAAGAAGAGATTTTGGCAGAGATGGAGAGAGAGAACAGCAAAGAGGAGAAGTTGTACATTAGCTTTTCCCTCTCATCCCTCGTTGGACACTCTTATGGACCAGTCCTCTGCTTGGCATTCCATCTCTCCCTGTCAATCTCAGTCCTCTGCTACCATGTCCTCTTCATGGACTCGGATCCTCGGTCAGCATTTCACCCCTCCCTACCTCATGGTCATTTTCTTATTTCTAAAATGACATCCCATGCTTTGTCTTCTTTTGATATCATTCTCTGTATTTTTTCGTTTACCTCACAAAGCACAACCTACAGATTTATCTTTTGACCAGTTGCTCCTAAAAGGCTTACTGTGATATACAGGGTGGTCCACAATTGCCTCCCCAAAAGTAAAAGCTTGTTACTCAGGAAGTATACATCCAATTTCAATTATATAAGACTCAAATGATAGCTAATTCAATATGTTTTCATTGTCAAAAATTGCAGCCTTCCATAAGAAACTTCAGCAAAGTTACATCCTTACAAATGAAAGCCACCAAATCATTAATGTTCAATGTGACTTCCACAATTTTCAATGACTTGGTGTAGTCTCTCTTCGAATGCCAGCAGAATTCTTTCAATAGTCTCTAGGCCTGCTGTGGCGAAGGCATCTCTAATGGCCTGTTTCAGCATATCTAGGTTGTCATATCTCTTCAGGTTCAGAAACCTCTTATGAATTGCCTTCATGATCTCATCAGGAACTGAGGCATTTGGACCTAAACTGAAGAAATTTCCTAATTTTCCCTGCACAAATTTGCTCTATTCAATTTATCAAACCAAATGGCAATATTCATCTTCTGCAGGATACTGAGGTCACCCATGACACAGACAATCTCGCATTGCATGAAAAACCCATGAATGAATTGTGACTTTCAGAAGGTATTGTGACATTTACAGGCTTTAGTTGCATGATATGGGTACTTTCATTTGTTATGGTGTAACTTTGTTCAATTTTTTAATGGAATGCTAAAATTTTCCACTATAAAAATATATTGAATTGGCTATCGTTTGAGTCATATATCATTGAAATCAGATGTATACTTCCTGAATAATGAGTTTTCACTTTTGGGGAGACAATTGTGGATCACCCTGTAGATTATACAGGGTTGGTCAAGAATGGTAGCCAATTTAAATTTTTTTATAAAATCCATATTTTTAAATCAACTGACTAAAAATGTAAGGCAGCTTTGCCTTACATGTTCTTCAAGAGCTCTTAAAAGTTCATGTGCTTACAACTACCCATGCTTGAGTTATGGAAAATTTTTGTCAAAATGATATAAATGCAGAGTGAACAGGGATGTGATTTGTATGGAAAGAACTCACATTTGGTTTTTTCTTAGTCGGTTTGCATGGATGGATCATCATGAAAACTTAACAGGATGTTGTCATGTATGTTTTCATCATTTGAAAATGTAATGCTTATGCATGAAATTCCAGACCTTTCCATCAAATGCTACAAAATTTTCCAGGCCGGACACCTGGTGTCTACTAAGAAACTTCAAAAATCCATATCATGCAACGATGCAAAATAATAGACAACTCTTCAACACATAACATAGAGGTCACATCTGGGAAAAAAAAGTGTGCTATTAAACCTATCCTGCAACATTACAAAGTAAAGAAAGGCAGGATTTTAAAAGTTTTTTGATATATACATGTGCATGGACCAGATAGTTTCCTATTTGCATGGAAGTGCCTGAAATTTCGTGCATAAGCATTACATTTTCAAATGATGACTTCATGCACATGCATTGCATTTCCATGTGATTAAAAAATCGCATCAGGGAGAGGAAGACGTACAAGCTCCACCTGGCAAGGGACAGGGTACAAGTACATGGTGTGATCAAAAAGTTCCCCAGACTGAAATTTTTTACAGCAATATCTTTGAACAAAATATTCAACTTTCACTTTAGCTTGCAACTCTTGAGTGCTCTGAAGCTATAACACAAGTGGTATTACATCATCCCTCCACAGTTGCACAGGGCAAGAAGCACTATAGGATCTTTCAGTGAAACATTGTACCAGCACAAACCACCTTCTCTGTGAGTTTTTGATGAAGCATGACATTCCATTCCTGGAGCACCCACTGTACTCTCCTTCTGGCACCATGCATCTTTTTTGCTCCTGAAATTGAAGAGTGAACTGAAAGGGAAGAGATTTGATGACATTTTAGCCATTACTGCAACAGCGATGTTAAAGGACATAAAGAAAGAGGGCTACCAGAGGTGCTTCAAAAAAATGCAGGAGCACTGAAATGTATACATTCAGAAAGGGGCTACTTTGCAGTTAACCCATTGGCATTAGAATTATTGCACCATTTGCATACCATATTTGTGCAGAGCCATATTCTCAAATACATGTGTTATCGTGTGTACATATTGAAGAATTTTTCCTGTTAAAGTTAAAACAATCGAAAACAGACTATCTGTTGGTCAACATTGGTACTAAGTGGACAGTTTGCTTGTAAAACATAGATATGAGATGGTCAGGTGTTCTCTCTTCCTGTTCTGACCCATTTTTGCTTTTGTACTTGTATCCTTGATGTGGGAGATCAATTTGCCTTTGCACTACTCCTCCCATTTGAAATGAACCTTTCATTATCTTGTAGTTCTATAGAATGGCCTGGTAGCGATACCAAAAGATGGTCTTGGAGATCAATACCAATGGGTCAGTAAGTGAGTCAGCCAGTAAGTGTCATGATCATGTCATAAAAAAGTCAGTCCAGGAACTTTTTTTGGTCACACCACATTAAATGAAGCTTGAATCTACTCCTCTGATTATGGAAAGAACTGTGTCTTTTCACTACCAAAAACAGAAAGATGAGGAATCCACCAGGATGTGGTATCCAGTCACACTGCCAAAACATCCTAAGCATTTTTCTTGAAGATGGCTGCAAAAACTGGGATAACCACTATTGCTTTTGATGATATTCCTGTGAAATCTGATGTTGCCCCTATGAAATTCTGGGTATTTTGTATGCTTGAGAGTCAGCACTCAAATGGCATGGAATTTTGGAATGTCACCTGGCCTATGACCATCCCCAGACCAAATAAGGAAGCATGTAATGTTTGGTCAGACTGGGATCAGAGACATGGCTGTGCATAAAGGACAGACAGACAGACACACACACAAACATTCAGAAATATAGTATAGATACAGTGGCAACCTGAGGGTGTTGTTATAAGTCCCAAAAAGGAACCTCTCATCCCTTTTCTACCTGTACTTGGCATGGCCCATCTTCCTTCTCCTTTTTTGACTGTATGACTGAAGGAATACTCTACATTGGAATCAGATGCTCAGATGGTGGCAGCTGAGATCGAGAGAGAGTTGTCAAAAAGGGCATTCGACATGCAGGCATTGTTGAGAGCCAGTGGGAGGTGTGAGTCATCTCCTTGGAAGCTTCTCCTCTCGTTCTACCCATCTCAGAGCATGGCACGAGACTGGATCTCTCACAAGATGCCCCATCCCCATTTGGTGATTATTCCTCTTGTGAGATTCACTGTGAGTGTGTTGGTCAAGTTGACCATCAGTTGTTCCATCCTCCTGTTTCAGGCTAGCGGTCCTCATTCCTTTGTCATGGTGGAGTCTGTGGTGTGTGGAGAAGGAAGTGAGGGGACAGGTATAGGGGCATCTGCATGGCTGTGGATCCTTGAGGGTTGTTTGTCTGAGGAGGAAGTGAGAGAATGCCAAAGACACCTGGAGACTGTTTTGACCTGTGGGGACATCCCCATCCCCATTCCCATCCTACTTTTCCTCTTTCCTTCATCCTCTAATGACTCCCGTGTCTTGGTATCCCAATTCCCATTTCAACAAATGGTGGAGAAGGGGCTAATCTCTGTCTTCTGTGTTGCCCCCATTTATCATCATCTTGATTCTCTCCAGGCTTCTCTCCAGGTAGAATTTTGCTTTCCTTGAATCCAGTATCTTTCTTATAATTTCCTCCCTGTTTCATGCAGAGGTGAATTTGCATATGCAGCCTTTCATGCGGTGTGGTGGTTTGGATCTATTTTCAGTGATCCAAGGATAAACTAAATAATGTAGCCTCCAGGTTGCTGATGGCAACTGGAGTTGGCACAAGATGTTTGAACAACTTAAAAAAAGAAGACATGTAGCATTTTGTTACCTCAGTTCAGCAAGGGTCTATGTGACAGTGTGTCTAACCTGAGAAATGAAGGGCCAAACTTTAGAGGATCATGCAGGTTGTAGGTGACATTATTTGATGAAACCATTTACTGTATTAGACCTGGTACTTTGTAAAGACTTGGAAAGGAAGATGCGAATGCCTCAATCAATTTCAGTTTCTGTATATTCTATTATGTTGTAAGCAAGGTAGAACCATGTAGCCCTCTAGTAGGTACTTCTTCTTGGAAGGCCTATGATAGAGGGTTCTATCTGGCTTCAACACTATCTCCCAATAGCCTTTGACTAAAATTAGCGTGAATACCAGTCAACCTTCATGCATATGCTTTATTTCAAGGTTTAGCCTGATTCATAGGATAACATCTGACACTTCCAAGTTGATGTTCAATTCAGCAAATCATTGTAATAGATAATGTCTCTTCAGGCATCCATTTCAGCATACTTTTTAAGATCCTGTTTTTTTCCCAATTCTGAGATCAACACACCCCTTCCCCCCTGCCCTGCTCTAAAAAAAAATATGTTACACATTTTTGGCTAGTTGTCCAGGTCAAGGGGATGTGCACCTTGCCTTGTGCTTGGTGTATTGCAAATGCTGACAGCAAATGCTACAATACAACTTGCTGTAGCTGGCAGACTTTAAAAAATGGAATCTCTATGAAATTATGATTTTTTGCTGTGGGTCTTTGAAGTCAGTTGACTCATCCTAATAATTTTTTTATGATTCATCTTGTTCACAGCAAGAATTACTCATAAAAATGAGACAAGAGTCTAAAATTAAGGGATTCTCAGCATCATCTTGATGAATGAATGCTTGCTGTCCCAGGGGCAAACATAATTGACTGGGGGCAAACAGATTTCATGGTTATCTTTTCAAGATTAGGAAATTGGCTGAAGAGGTGAGTCCCAGCAAAAGACCTGATGGCATTTCTGTTTCAAGGAGCGCAGTTCTCATCTCTCCTTGTGGATAAGTGCTTCACATCATGAAGTTTCCTCAAAACTTCTAGAATAATTTGAGTGATAGGACTTGCAATACTATTTCCATCTCTTCCCATCTCATCTTTAAAACCTTCCAAGCACTTATTAAATTGTTTAGAGTGTCCAATTTTTTTTAAGGTTGTCTTCATAAAAAATCCTAGAGTTCTGAGAATTTCCTTTAAAGTTGCACATTGCCATCAATTGAAGCCAAAATTAAAATTTTTCCTCTACCTATGCCATTATATTCCTTGATCATGATTTAGTTTTTAGGAAAAGTCTCATTGAATGGTTTTAACTATTGCAAGAGATGTGATTGACAGATGATGAAAGGAGGGCCCACCTAACCTGGTTCAAAAACCAATCAAGAGAAGTCTCCAGAGTCTTGTTGATGCCCCCTGTCCAGTAACTGCAGGTAGAACCTTGTTGAGCTGAAGGTTTGAATCCCAGGCAGATAGGACTTTGAAAAATAATTAATTCCAGTGTTTCCTTGGGGAATTTACACAAAATCAACAGATATTATGAATCTACTTTCCATGTGGATTATTTCAATTTCATCATCTCATTTTTCATGGAAATGTCAGATAGAACCTTATTGGACAGAGGTAACAATTTTGCCAAAACTAATTTGCTGGGCTGTGTGCCAAAATAGAAAGTGGCAATAGTAGTGTTGCCTGACAACATTCAGGAAAGGGTCTCAGCTGACACCAACAAGGGAGAAATGGGATGAAAGACCGGCAGTTGAAAGTCGATGCAAAATATTTCCACAGAAGTTTGTTTAAGAAAAGTAGGAGAGAAATAGAATACACTGATCAGAGTAGGCTCCCAAGAATACCAAATACCCAGTGTACTCTTGAAGATTTTATTCATGCATTTGCATGGTTTTGTGTGTGTGCTTTTTCTTTTAATGCAGGTGTTTTTTACACTAACCTTTTTTAACTTTAATAGGTGGAACATGGCAACTTTATGTTCTTGTAGTGCACCTTGGGCAAATGAATTGGTTTAAGAAGTGAACTATTTTGCATATTTTTTGTAACATAGTGATTTTTTTAAGCATTCAGATTGATTATTTGAATCCTTCACCATATTTCTGACAAAGAGACCAAATGTGATCTATTTAGATCCATCGTTTTGGTTGCAGTGGTGAAAGTGTGTCACAAAAAGTGAATTGGAATGGCACACAGTAACATGAATTGGATTCCCTAATGAACACCAGAGATGTGGCTGGCTACTAAGAAGGCAGGCTATATGGCTTATGTGTCCTGTAGGTCAGACCCTTTTAGGGTGTGTTACAGGGAGGCATGCATAGCTGCTGCTGAAGCTGGAGCCAAAGAGGAAGTATGGAATAAATTCAGCTGAGAAATAGAGTATGGCTACCACACTGCCAACAAGATGTTCTGGTAAATCATTCATTGGAAGGCTCCAGCAAGGCAAGTAACATACTCTCTGTGTCATGAAGGAATGAAACAAGATGGTCCTTGTTGCTGAAGCAGAAATACTTTGAAAGTGGAAGGAACATTTGGGAGAGCTCTTACATTCACCCACAGCAGACTCTATGTATGGAGCCTTGGAGCCCATCAGCTTGAAGAGTAGTCTCTTGGTGTGAATAAAATCCAGGTAGAAGCACTGAAAGCATTTGGCACCAATGGGTACTCGTGGTTGCATTGGGCATGTTGAACCAATTGGGGATCAAGGATAGCACCCATGGATTGGCAGACCATTGTGGTGGTTTCTCATTTAACCCTTTTGCAGGTGAGTTTTTTGGAACCAGTGCACTCCCCCAGATTGAGTTGTTTTTTTTTAGCAAAATGACATTTTGCATTCACTTGCAATTTTCACACATTAATCTGCTGAATTATTCTGGGAAAATATACATCAACCAGTTTACAAGCAATTAAGGTACATTACACTTAAACCTCGACAGTGTATACCATGGCAGGCCACTGAGGGCAAGACTGACTTCAGAGCATACCCATGAAAGGGGTAAAGAAGGGGGACTCAAGGGAGTGTACCAATTACTGTGGAATCACTCTCCTCCTCGCACACCTGGTGGGAACTGTGCTGAAGTGCTTGAAATGAGAGCTTAAGCAATCATTGGAGGTGTCATTCAAGAGGAACAGTGCAGATTTCATGAAGGGTGCAGCACCACAGGACCAGCTCTTCACTCTACTTCATATTCTCAAGAGACATTGGGAGTATGCCAAAGTGGTTTGTACTGTGTGGATCTCAAAAAGGCATTCAACTGTATGCTCTGAGAGAAATTGTAGAGAGTGATGCAGGAGTATGGGATTAATGGTTATAACTGTAGGCCATTCATTCTTTGTACAATGATTGCTGGAGTTGTGTCCAAGGAAACAGGATGAGTTCAGACTCCCTCCCTCAGACATGTTGGGCTCTGGCAGGATTGCACCCTTTCCCCTTTCCCATTCTTTGTGTACCTAATTAGGATATGCAGGCATAGTCTGAGCCTCAAGGATGTCAGCATCAGTGGTGTTGAGGTAAATATACATCTCTTTGCCAATAATGCTGTCCTTTTGGCTCAGTCTTGACAGGAGCTTCAGGGCTTTGATTAGTTTTACTCAGAATGTACTGCAGCCAGAATAAAATTGAGCATTTTGGATCATAACTTGCATTTTGAGGACAAAATGCAAGTTATGATCCCTTTGAGAAGTCCTGTTCAGTGCACCTTACATGTTAGGGGAACCCACTGGAACAGGTGGAGTTTAAGTGACATTTCCAAGGAGGAACAAATTCCAATTTTTAAAAGTGTTTGCCTCCTCACCTTCACCTGCACTCATGAACATTAGGTAAAGACCAAAAGGATAAGGTCATGGATATGAGCTGTTATAAGGAGGTTCTTGCAGCAGGTGGCTGATGTCACACTGAGTGAGATGTGGAGTGCCACCATCTATAAGAACCTTCATATCAAGTAACTATTTCCTTGTATTGAGAGATCTCAAGCCTGTTGGTTTGAACACATCTCCTGCAGAGCCCACAAGAGACTCTTAAAAAGATTCTTTGAATGACCAATGAAAGACCATTCATAGGCCTCATGCAAGGTGAACAGACTATCATAAAACTTTGCCATGAAAGGCTTAGCATTCCATCTGCTCAAACAGTGACACCATTAGATTGGATTCAGCAACTTAAAAAATGTATATTTATCATATTTATGATATATGCATGTAATCCTCAAGTAACAGTTTTTTTCAGGTAAATCAGTCTTATACTGCACTGTCATATTTGTGGGGATTCCATCACCTGTTGAAAGTCAAATACTGGTAATGTTGGTAATGTATGGAGCAAAAATGTTCCAATTTGAAAAAGAAATAAAATTGATCTTGCTTGCTACTCATCTTTTCTTTTTCAGCAGTCTATCGGAAATTCCATTTTTTCCAACCCATCAAACTACCATTTTCATGTTTTGAGAAATCTCAGGACAGCATCTCTCCCTTTGAAAAAAATAACCAATACCCCTTTAATTGCATGTCAGATGTGTGTTTCTCCAAATTCAGCAACACAAATGGGACACCTAATTTTCTCCTGCACATTGTTGAACTGTGGTTTCCTGGAGTTTGTAAAGGTGTCATGTCTCTATACAATTAGTATTTTATATTCCTCTGTCTCTTTTGGGTTTTGTCAGCCAAGATCAAAGATTCCTTTGCATGAAAGTGAACTGAGACTGATGTTGTGAACTTGAAACTACTATGTGTTTTTGCAGGTGAAAGATCACTTGATTTGGCTGATCTCATCCAGTCCATGCACAATCCAGTCTCTGGGCATCATGAGATTCTCCCTCAACCAGTTCATCGAAACTCTCCTTTCTGCCTTCTTTTCAGCTCTTTCATCTTCTCCTGTGAGTTTAGATAACAACATTCATTTTCCAATCTTTTCATCATAATGAACCCACTTTTCACAAATCCTACTTCTCAGCATTTGTACTCTCAACATTGTCATGAGGCAATTATGTAGTAAGACACTTAAGGCCAAGATAATGGTTGAGTTTGTTTTTGGTAGAATTTATGTTGGGGTAAACTTTTATGGAAAATGTACCTTTGACCTTCAAATTCTTGAGGGAAAGACATCAACTGGTGCCAACCTTCATGAATTCCAACATAATGTGCATGTTACCTCAGTTGAGGTCAAGGTGTGACACTGACCAGAGTTCCCAGAAGGGCATTGCAGTATGAGATTAGTTTCTCTGTTGGTATACCATGGCTTATTGGTGTGGTATTTTAGTGATACTGGCAAGGAGGGGAGGTGGCTGGCTGCTTTACTTGCGAACTACCAGAAACAATCCCATGAGGAGAGTGAGTCTTTCTATTGTGATTGAATCTAGCTGGAGCTTGTGTTAGGAGAAATATCTCCAATCACACGACATCATTTTCAGTTAGGTGATGATATCTGGGTCTACAATATTGCCCATCTCACATCTTCACAAGACATGGTGAAGGTATTGAGTGCTGAGGCACAATAAGCTGAGGGCACAGTCAAGGCATTAGTCAAATCCACAAATTATGGATCTTTGTCCTTGAGTCCAGATTAATTACAATCCTTTGACTTCCTGGTAGGCTTTGGTTTTCCCTGAGGTAGTGTCTCTGTGGATGGAGATGGGGAGGTTAGTTTGCAAGGTATTTTAAGTGATAGAAATGGCACTAGATGCAGTGCTGTGATGACAGTATGGTCAGTGGGAGTGTCCTGTGGTTTTCATAACATGGCCACAATATGATGAGAGGCAGTGTCCACCAGTTTTCAAACCCTGGTGATGGTATGAACATGGGTAGTATTCCACAATTTTCATACCATGGTGATAACATAAAAAAATGTAGAAGGAGGTCGGTATGATTGTCATGAGAACCAAATACCACAGTACAATTTAAATACTGGTTTACTGCATTGCTCTAGTTCCCATTTCCTTTCTGTTCTTCAAAGCTGAGAAATCAATTTTTGACAAGCCATGAATGAGGTTGGACATGGCATGTAGAAAAGAGTTGCTAGCTGAATTCATGAAGTGATACATCTGACTTCTCTGTTCATCTCACTACCATTCAATACTCCTCTTCACAGAAAGCATGGATGATTAGTTTGACCCCATAGCCTTTTTTTAAATTGGATTTCTTTTTGGCCCTGTTTCTCTGTGAACATCCATTCCACACCCTTGAAACTCCAATCAATTTTATGGTACACCAGTACGAGCTTGTGTACCAAATTTCATTAGGATCGCCCAACTCCTTCTTGGGCATACTTTTATGTTGTCAATGAGTATGTTTACCTGAAAACAAAACAAGACATGAGCAAAAAAGTAAATCTGGAAAGGATTCATTTTTAGAGGATGAATGGGAGAGGAAGATTCAAGTGTGATGTCTCAGGCCTCTTCCAAGTTCCTGAAAGCAATAGGCCTTACATTCTGCCCAGATATGCACAATGTTCAAATGTGGTTTCCATGACATTCAGTTTTCCTCCTGCATCATGTCTGCAAATGTGGACAAACAAGTTCAACACTTATATCAATGAATAGCATGCTCATGAGGAATGTGGTTGGTCCACATGGAAGTTTGTTCTCTCAGAAGTGCATTCTAGTGCTTAAGTGAAAATTCCAAAAATCGCTCTTTGCATATTAAATAAAATAATAAGGGAGACCCTCACTTTTTGCCACCTGAGAATGATGTAGTAAAGAAGAAACATGTGGGAGATGCTGGAGAGTGACAGGGTACATTGACTCTATATTTATTCTGATAGTTGAGATGTCTGTATACAGGGTGTTCCATTTAAAACGCAACCCAAAGTACAACAGCAATAAAACAAGACAAACGAGTTATTTGATAGTTTTTGTTTGTTAGGAAGAATATTACAGAACATACAGAACAGCTTCACAGCAGATGCTGAAAATGTCCACCACCTTCTCAAAGACAAGACAAGACTTCATTTTTGTACCATAGTACATGATTCTTGTTGGGTTGTGTTTTAAATGGAACTCACTGTATATGGGAGTGATGTTTAGTGAGAGTTTTGGAGAATCGGGGCTGCAAAATGAATTTTAGAAAATGTCCACAAAAGTGGAGGTCATGTAACAAAGGGTTAATGCAATGCATAAACTTTTGCATGATAGGTGAAATGATAACCTATTATTAACTTATATCATCAGCCATTATTCATCACTAAAAAAGGGTCATATCTGATTAACATAGGCCAAGTTATCATTCAATTATAATTGTGGGCAGTCACTTTGAAAAACCCTGCATGTTAATCCTCACGGTGAAGGCCATATGTGGAACTCTAAAACATTACAAGGATACAAACATGTATAATACATTTATGTGATGATTCTGTAATAAATAATATCAGAAATAGCACCTGATTTTAAAATTAATATCAATGCAAAGTTATAAATTTAAAGGTAAATACTTTACTAAGCAAGTGATTTTTGAAATAAAGCTAATGCCTGAGGAACTTGCAATTTTGGTAAAATATTTATAGAAATTACATGTAATCATAATTGCAATATATGTCATTCAAAACTTTTAAGTCTCAAGTCATCAAAGTGGAACATAAAAAAAAAATTTTTGCATCACTTTTCAGTGTAAGGAGGCCCACTACTGGACTGAACTTGCCAAGCTCATTACTTATGCCTCTTAACCTTTCCAACTTTAAGTAGGCCATTAAACTTTTTCCCTTCAGGCAAATGTGATGTCGGAAATGCTGTCCCAGAAGTACAATGAATACTTGGAGAGAGTGAAACAAGCAGTGGAATCCTCAACCAAGTCCTTATTGCACCTCTCTTGGCCCATCCCAGAATTGTGTGATTCAGCTTCTCCGTGGAAGCATCCAAATTACACATGTCTCCTCAACCAGGTCATTCCCTCTTTCTATCCTTGACAGTCAACAGTTCAGTTCTGAGCTACACTAACCATGTTCATAAGTATCAACTGCACAATGAAGAGTTCTATATTTAGATCAAGTGTCATTGAAATGTTGATTGTATGAGGATAAATTTCAGAAGTTCTAGTTCTGTGGGAAGAACAAAGGTGTTTTATTTAACACGTTGACGACCAGCCTATTTTTGCTTGTCCACCGCGTGGGACCACGCGCATTTTTTTTTTTCAAAAAATGCGTCCTGCCATCAGGACGCATGGTCCCAGAAAACATTTTTTTTTGCATAATTCTAACCATGTTCTAGAGAGGTTAGAAATCTGAAACTTGGTACATCTGTACCTTTTTGGAAGCAGAGTTCAGAAAAAAAAATCTGCATCCTGGCATCAGGACGCATTGTCGCCAATGTGTTAAGAACAGAAAGTTGTTTGAAGATACTGATTGTCTTGTCCTCCTCAGACCTGAGGAAAATAAAGGCATTTAATTTGAATGCTGATTGGATCTGTAAAGGTTATAGTGTGGTATTATCTCTACACACATCAATTACCAATTGGCAGCACTCAATGAGTTAGTTCATCTAAGCAGATGAATGGAATTGTTCTCCACCACTTTGGTGCTGCTGAAGGTGGTATTGGCCCCTAACAGCTACATTTTAAACTTTTCCTGTTCCCCTGGCTCAAATCTGAACGTCTCAAGATCAGTTACAGCAGTGCTGAAGAGGTGGAGACCATCTCATTGTACTTGATTGGGGATGCATTTGAAGATTTTGCATTGAGGTGAAGAAACTCATGGAGCACTGCTAGTTGGTAGACTGATGCTTGTGCAGACTACCTCACTCCATGAGATAATCAAGTATCTTTTCACAACCTTCTGTTCTGAAGTAAACATGGACTACCAAGACTTTTATATCACTCAAAGTAGATTCTTGCCCAGGAAGATCTGGAACCAAATGGTCTCAGGTCAGGCCTTCATAACTAATAAGCAAACAAGGTTCACACTGTTCTTGAGAGAGGTGATTACTGCACCCAGGATGTTGAATAAGATTCTGTGTTTCATATTCCTCAGGTCCTGGATGGATTAAAGGTGAAGGAAAAATGGTAAGTATGCCCTCTTCTTTTCACTTCCATAGGCCAGGGATCTCCATATAGCATGTTGAGAGCCATTTTGAGGAATGGTTGGGATGTTATGCATGGAAAAGGGGCAAATACTTAATATCTTATACAGGGTGATTATAAAGAAACTTATGCACTTAAACCTATAATATCTCAGAAATGGGATGACATAGGAAGCTGAAATTGCACAGGGGGTATTATGGGAACCATGCGCTCAAAGGTGCCTGATTACATGTTATAATCAGGGGTGCCACTGAGACTTAATTTCTCATTAATCACAGCAATTGTTCAATATGTGCTCCTTTAGTGTCCAGAATGCATTAAGAATAAGTTTCTTCAGAGGGACTGCAATGTTCTAGTACTGTTCGGCTCTGCATCTGTGAGTCTTCTGAAACAGGTTGTAGGGGTATGTAGTACACACACAAACAAAATCCAAATAGCCACATTCTAAGACCAACAGCCAATGCCAACAGAATGAGTAAGGAAGTATGGGTCCTGGTTTCATTGATGAATGTATCAATGTATGAAAACATTGCCTGCATGGTTACATTATTGATGCTTCATATGTGACTCATCATGACCTTGAAGTGGGGCCTTGCTGATTCAGACATGGTTCACACATCTGGCACTTCAACATGATTCACATGTCTTGGAATCAAAACCCTATCTGTCCTTGACTCGGCTGAAAAACCTCACAGCAAGTCCATATAACCACATTCTGGTCTCTGAATGTGATTAGGGGAAAACAATGAAACTCAAGCCATTTTTCCATCCAATTATCAAATCTGGCATTTCTCTCAGCCCATAACGGCCAGACCAGAGGGTGACCATTTTATTTCGCCCCTCTCTGAAACTACCTGTTTTCAAGGGTCGAGTTATGGTAGAAATAAATCTTCAGTGACAGAAAGTGGGTGTGCATGGCCCCTTGAAATGGGACATGCCATAATCGTACACACTGCATCTTGAGTTGAATGGCTACACACTGAGACGAATGGATGCACTCTGTGACTCAAATGCTGAATTTCTCCCTTTCACTCTGTAATCTGTATAGCCAGCCTCAGCTACCCTATTGACTAAAGTTTGCCAAACCTGTTCACACATTCTGCCATCCCTTTTTGCTTCCATTAGAGAAAAGCAAGCATATGAGGAATCAAAGGTTTTTATTTTTTGGAATATGATTATAGCTTTGAAACATGAACACAAGTAAGTGGGGTTTAACATTACTAATAGAATAAAACACAATCAGAAGGGAAAAGCAGAAACAGAAACCAAAAGAGTAACCAGCAAATGTTCAATCAAAATACACAAAGGGAGGTGGGCTTTACCTGGCTGGATCATCTGTATTATCAACATCAGAATCAGAAATTTCTTGAGATCTTTGTACGGTTCTGTTTCTGATGTTCCTTTTGTGACCCTTCCCATTTTTCTTTCATCAACCTATAGATTTGCAACGTTAAACTGAACATGTGCTCAGGTCTTACAACATAATCAATCCAAATTGGTGGGATATTATCCTACCATAAACATATTCCTAAAGGAGCTCTTACACTAAATTGTGAATGAACACATAGTTCTATGGAACAATTTTCCTGGAGATACCCTACAACTGAAACACAATTGTTTCATATCCAATATCTGAGCGTGCTCAGGTTTTGCACTTGTACTTCTTCTCACTATCAAAATATTATAGGAAATCAAAACCACGGCATCTTCGATACAACAGGGAAACTATAGCAAGATTATTCAGCCTGAGAGGACGTCAAACAAGCAGTCGACAATTTTAGCCTAAGTGTTCGAGTCAAGTTGAACATTCCTGAAGTGTTCAAGTTTCATTGTTTTCCCCTATATGGATTTTGTTTGTGAGTGTCCTGCATAGCACAAGAACCTGTTTCAGGAGACTCATAGATACAGAGTCTAACAGTACTAGAACATTGCAGTCCCTCTGAAGAAACTTATTCATTATGCATTCTGGATACTGAAGGAGTACATATTGAACAGTTGCTGTCATTAGTGAGACATTAAGTCACAGTGGCACACCTGATTATAAAATGTGATAACTGTGGCATCTTTGAGCGCATGGTCCCCATAACACCCCTGTGAAAATTCAGCTTCCTGTATCATACTGTTTCTGAGATATTAAGCTGTAATGTACAGAAGTATCTTTATAATCACCCTGTATATTGGGGGCATTGGGTGTGGCATATAAAACTCGTGCATGTCATGATAGAATGACTTCTCAAGATGAAACCTATGGCCTGATTCAGTTGAAGAAGCGATTCACTTCCATGGTTCAAGTTGCAGGCTGAAGTTGGCCTGTGTTACTGTTACTTTTGCAAAGAAATGAGTTATAGATTACAGTTTCAAACTCTGAACTATGTACAGCAAACAGTAGAAACCTCTTTTTTCTTGCACACAATAGTTCTCATTGAATTTTTGCTGCCCCTAGTCATTCTTACTGTGGTGACTGCCATGTAATTGCTCTAAGATTAGGCATGAGAATCACTATTATTTTGTCCCCAACAATTGCCATTCAAGAATGGTACAATTGCTTTGCCAAAAATTGTATCAGAATAAGTAACTGTCTGCAAAAAGTAGCTCATCACTTGCTTTACTTAAAAAGATCACAAACCTAAATGATGTGCAGCAGGTTTTATAAAGCATCAAACAGGACCCTTTTTTTTTGGGCCACCTGGTATACAGGTATTTATTAGGGCTGTACCGATGTATATCGATGGGCAACCACCAATATCAGCTGCTATTATGGCATCATTGGCCATCAGTAGGGGTTGCAAGTTGCCATTGCAAATGTCTAAAGAAGAACTTGCAGAAGAAAGAAAAAAGAAAAAGTAAAACCTGAATGGGACTTGGTAACTGATTCTCAATGTTGACGAAAAAATTAGAGCTGTCTTGATGCATTCATCCATGTATTGATGTCATTTTCCATGTTGGAGGCATGACAGACTTGATTACTTATTGTGAAGGTCATACCCCCTCCTACACTTTCTGATCGCAGGCAAGAGATTATGGAAAATCACCCCTCTTTTTAAACATTTTTGAAACTTTTATTGCAATAAGGACAGAAACTTTTTTCTTTCACTTTAAAGTAATTTTTATGGAATTTTTTACCCACAAGTATAGTGGTTGTATTATAAAAAGTGGCACAGCAGTTGACTGTTAGTGACCACACCAAAATTGCAGCATGGTATGAGGTTTGAGGGTCAGTAGTTTAGGTGCATATGTGGTAGTGGTGTGAAAATCATAAATATGAAACTCTTGATCTCAAGACAATTAAAAACTGCCACACAAGTTGATGGTAATTGGTTCATTAAAAGAAATAGCCTGAAGTGGATGACCTTCAACAGCCCAGACTCTGGAGAAGATTACAAGGGTGGATGAAGTGCATTCACACAACCCTAGAAAGTAATGGTAATTCCAGAGCTTTTGTCAAAGTGTAATTAGAGTATTTAAGGAATTCCATGGAAATGGCTTTCAAATGCAGCAAGAAAGAAGTTTCTATCTTTGTTGGAACCAAAGCAATTAATTAAAAATATATGAGTGGCTATCTAATCACCCTGTATATTCAGGGTATGGGAAGAAAATGATGAAAATGACTTTCAACTCAAATGTCTCTGCTCACAACAGAGCTTTTTTCACAAAAGTTCACTATGCATATATAAGCATGTTTCCAACTGATACTTAAAATTTCTCCAAATTTGTGAAGCCAAAGTAATACTATCAGTGATTATTGAAAAGACTTTAGACATTGCAATTGGACAAGAGCTCCTGGTGGTAGTGGAGTGGAGGAAACACTTTGGCTCTGTCTTTTCTGGTCATCCCAACCACGTCAAGCTCCTCTTCCATTCAAATTCATTCTTTGGGCTGGTTGTCTAATACAGATGATTTTCATGAGCTTCTTCCCAATGAATAGTAGATGAATTAATGAATATCAATCCAGAGTGTTTTCTCAAAGTTGATTCTGAGCTCCCCTTGTTTTTTTTTAAGGAACTGTCTGTTTCATATGTCAGACTTGTCAAAGATATAATCTAATTTATAACTTTGATCTGCAGTAAAGGATTTTTGCAGCCTTGTTGACTTTCAAATAAATGAAAACTAGCAATGAAATAAACATGCTATATCCTCAGCAAATTTGGTAAGATATGACTTACTGCAAGAAATCATGATACATTCAAAGTTGTTGGCCTTTTATGTCATACCCTGCAGATTCAAGCTGACATAAAACAAAAGGAATTCTAAAAGAACGTTGAGAAAACTCTCTGAATTGATATTCATTGATTCATCTGCTATTCATTGGGAATAAGCTCTTGAAAACCATCTGCAAGAGACATTCAGTCCCATGAATGGAGGAGTTTTACATGATCTGGATGGCCAGGAGGGACAGCGTTAAGTGTTTTCTCCCCTCCACTACCATCAGGAGCTCTTGTTCATTCTCAATGTCTAACTTCTTTTCAATAATTGCTGATAGTATTGCTTTGGCTAAACAATTTTGGGTAAAATTTTAAGTATCACTTGGAAACATACTCATATATGCAAAGTGAACGTTTTGTGAAAATAGCTCCATTGTGAATGGAGATATTTAGGTTAAAAGTCCTTGGTCAATTTTTTTCCCATACCCAGTGTATATAGGCAAGGTGGGGCAAAAGTCAGGGAACATAAGAATTTTATAATAATTTAATTTCCAAGATGACTGCTGGATGGCAGCATATTTTTATATCTGTTTTTCATCAATTTCGCATACAATGGTTGAAGTCCAGTGAAGAATAAGCCTGCTGCATCCACTGATATTGTCTGGAAATGAATGATCGTTACTTACCCGGAACAAGTATGGCAATTTTGCTGATAATCTAATATATATAGACGATCCACTGACTGACTGCGATTAAGATTGGTACAAGATCTCTCCAATCTTTAGACTTACTTGGTACATCTGTACCTTTTTGGAAGCAGAGTTCAGAAAAAATCCGACTTTGGAGGTACATGCCCTAGGGGCACCCATTTTGGGGGGAAATGTTTTCAATGACTTATAATTGCTTCAGTGAAACGGAGAGACATGGAAAGCTGAAACTTGGCATGGATGTGCCTACTGAGGCACTCAGTTCAGGAAAAATGTCAAATTTCAGATGCATGCCCTGGGGGCACACTTTTGGGGGTGACGTTTTTAAATAATTTTTTTTAGTCCCACTGAATTGACCAGAGATAGAAAGGTGAAACTTGATATATAAGTATCTATTGGGATACCGATTTTAAAAAAATTCAGACTTTGGAGGCAAATGCCCTAGGAGCACAAATTTCAGGGAAAGATGTTTTCAAATATATTTTTTTGCTTCAAACGGATAAACACGGAAAGCTGAAATGTGACATGGACGTACCTACTGAGTCTCTGAGTGTAGGAAAAAATGTCAAGTTTTGGATACATGCCCTGGGGGCATATTTTTGGGAGGTGATGTTTTTAAATAATTTTTTTTGTCCACTGAATTGTACAGAGTTAGAAATATGAAACTTGGCACAGCAATAACTGGGGTGATGGTGAGTTCAGGAAAAAATTCCAGTTTAGTTGTCCATATCCATAGGGTACAGCTTTTGGCTTTTTCGGCTTTTCCAAAGATATTTTTGTGTCAGCAAAAAGAGCAAACGAATAAGGATGAAACTTGGCATGCATGTTGTTCTCCAAGTACTGAGTTCAGTAAAAATGTTAAGTTTTAGGTAAAATCCCTGAGGGCATTTTTTTTTTTTTTTGCAAAAGATACCTTTTCTGGAAACTTTTCTGATTCAATGAATTAGAGAACTAAAGAAAGTTGAAACTTAGAGCAGAAGTACCTGTTCGATTTCTAAGTGCATATCTTATTTTTCAAGTAAGACCCCTCAGGACAGATTATGAAGAGATTTGAAGTCAGGTACACAATAAATAATTGGTGCAATTATTTCGATGGAAGTATTGGTTCGTTCTCTCTCGGCATACATTTAGACAGGCACATACTTCTAATACGTTTTTGCCACTTTGAAAAAAAATTAGTGAATGAATCACTAACCTGGAAAATGGAGCACCGAAGGTGCAACCATATGTATGTCATATCCGTTGCTGTTCATGTTGGTGACCTCCATGCTTGAGTGTGCACAATTTTGCCATAATTTGACAGATGACATTTGGAAGTGACTTTTTTGATTGAGTGTTGTGAAATAACCTAAAAATGATGTACAGGGTGTTCCTAAATTAACTTTCCTATTTTTAATGCAAATAAAAAAGTAACTAATAGGCATTCAAAAATGTAGTTTGCACCATCTTGTAGCCTGACTCAAAGAGTTTTTATTGACGTGTCAGTAGACTTCCACATTACTCTGTTAGTGGCTCTCAGCTTGTCCAACCGATACTTCAGTTTCAGTCCAGGTTCACTGCAATATGTCCACAGTCACACTGCAATAGCGTCCATTATCTTGATCTTGTTCTGCAATGTTTGCTATAGGCATGCAATACATGATGGCTTTGACATACCCCTAAAGAAAAGAAGTCTAGTGGGGTGATGTATGGCAAACGTGGAGGTCATGGAAATGGCTCATCCAGACCCATCCCAGAAATGTCTGGTGCAGGAATTGCCTGACCAGCAAACTCCACTGGGGTGGCAAACCATCTTGTTGAAAGATGATTTAAGGTTGTATTTCCTCCAGTTGTGGGACCACAAATTGCTCTTACGGTAAAAAACATCACAGAACTACCGACCAGGATAACGGACACTATCGCCAATTTGACTGTAGACATATTGCAGTGAACATGGACTGAAACTGAAATATCAGTTGGACATGCTTAGAGCCACTAATGGAGCAGGTGTGGAAGTCTACTTACTTGTCAAGACTCTATGAGTCAGGCTACAAGATGGTGCAAACTGCATATTTGTATACCATTAGTTATTTTTTTATTTGCATTCAAAATAGGAAAGATAATTTAGGAACACCCTGTATTAAACCGAAAAATGAATGGAGTTGATGATTTATGCAAAAACAGACAACAGTTTTTGGCAAACTAGTATGATTACCATGAAAGACACCCAAATAGGCCAAGACTGTCAATCCACAGCATTTCAGATTTTATAGCAAAGTTCTGGGCAACCAGCAGTGCTCTCAATGTGCAAAAAGATATGGGTGCAATAGGAAAAGCCAACAAAACAGCACTTCTGGCCCTAGTGTCCATCCAGCTACAACAATCAATGAGAGACATGTTGAGAGTTGTAGGCATTAGTGAAAGGTTAGACAGAAAGGAAAATTAAATTCCCCCAAAACTCCTATGTTCTCTGACTTTTGCCCCACCCTGTATATATATAGGGCAGGGGAGTGTGAGGGGACAGAAGCATTCATGGAGGGAGTATGGCAAGGACTGGAGAGCACACAGATTACCAAGGATAACAGTATTGACTGCATTGCCATCTTGGAAGAAGATTTCCTTGCCCTCATGAGTGACATCCTCAGAAGACCCTTTGTGCATTCTATGGATTCTGACTCAGGTGAGAAGAAAGTGAGACAAGAAGAGGGATTTTTAAATTTATCATGTAGGTTCTTCCCTCATGACCTCTTTCATCAAAATGCAGATGAGACTGTTGCCAAGAGGAAAGATGACAGAGAGAGACATCAAGATTGGAGATGTGACTGGAGACATCAAGACCTCTTACAAGATATCAGGAATGAGTGCGAGTCAAGTCTCCAGTTTGAACTGTACTTGAATTCACTTCTTGAGAAATGATGATGCAACTGTCACCTAATGTGCTGAGTTGGAAATGGAGATGTGCTGCATGGTACTGAATGAAAGACATACCACCAGGGTAGCAATTTGTCATATGTTCCTTGTGAAATGTGATATGGAAACTATAACATCAATATAGAGGGTCTTGCTGTGAAATGGGAAGAAATAGACAGGAATGAGAGAGAGAAAATATGAAGGAGATATCACAGAATGGTGCCATTCCCAAAAAATGGGGCATGAGCAATGGAGGGTGAAACATCCCTCTCCAAGTAAGTCAAAGTGTCAAGTCCATACTACTTGATGGACTAAGGCTTCCACCAACACTCTCGTCTCCAGGGCTCTCAATGTGGATCCTTCCATTCAATGCACTTGTGATATGAGGGGAAGAGAATAGGGGATCATTGCCATACAGGTCCATGTCATCATCCATGAAGTCAATGGCTTTGTGACTGCCCTCAACAGTTTCACCTTCCTCCTTTGCACCATCATGACCATTCCCCTCTCCTCCTGGGCATTCCTGCAAGAGATAAACAAAGCAGCACATAAGCCCACAGCATTCTACTAATCTTGATATGGTAATCAAATTTCAAATTCAAAGAAAAATTCCTTATTACAAAGTTCTGGAACTGGTTTGATGACATTTCCTTGAGAAACCTCATTTGGATGCAATATCTTATGATCATATTCTTTTATTGGTGATTCTTATTATTCTTAAGCAGCCTTTACCAGAATTTGCAATGTCCTCTCGTATTCTATAGGAGTACTTAGAATTAAGTAGTAAACTTACATGTTCACCATCAGTGCTGGTAGGTGCAAATGATAAAAATTGTTATGGCTGCCACATGGTCAATCCAGTGACATTCAGTACAACACCTGACTAAATGTAATAAAATAGAAGGCAAGAACACAGTATCAGCTTTAAGAACATCCAGAGACCAGATCTGCTGCATTGTTTTTCCTTATGACAATCCTTTTCTGACTGAATACCACAGACCCAAAAATCACCAAGTGCCAAGAGCCAAGCCAACCATGATGATTTGTCACCTTAGGTGTTGCTGCTCCAAAATATAAATATAAATTCCTCCTACTGTGGTTGTTTTGGCATCTTGAAAACTGACAGGGTGTTCTTAGAAGTTGAGCTCATTCTGCAGGAAGGTTGTAACCATATGCAAAAATGTATGCCATAGAGCAGCAGTTCCCAAACTGTGGGTCATGAGAGGCATCAAGGTGGGTTGTGTGCATTCTCCCAGTATGAAAAAATCACTACATCAGCATCCTCTCATGATAAAACATGCCCTGTGGAAAAGGTCTATCAGTTTTCCTCAAGTCATGATTACTTTGAAAATACCTCGTTCTGGATTCTAGTTTTAAAATTTTCTGTATGCCAGCAAGTGGGTCACGATACAAAGAAGTCTGGAAGCCACTGCCATAGAGGACTGTCAGCCAATAAGAGAGTACTGCTACGTCCTGGGAGTAAATGGATCCTATAGCAGTGATGCAAGTCTCTGCTCATTTTGGACATGCAGAAGGTTATTGGATGGAAAAGTGGATACATATGGCATGGAAAAAAAAATTGCATGCCCTTTATAACACAGCACTTACTGGATCCATTCTTGTGAAAAACATGTTGTGCAACTGATATGTTCTCAACACCTCTTTGGAGTTTCATGCAAACTTGTTCTGCACAGCAAGGCTATGAACTTTAGAAGGAAATCAGAAATTTAACATGGATGGGGGGACTCCAGCCCCTGCAGATTGACAAGACTCCCTATATGCACCCTTAGCACTTGGGCTCTTCCTCCCTTCAACTCCCAGCAGGGGCCCTTGTCCATTTTTAATATCCAACTTATTTGAATTATTGTACAAAGTCTTGCTTTGACATGAATTTCAAATGATTTCATTAGTCTCATGTAAACATGTCAGTCTACGCAAAGTGAAAGTTTTGCAGTAATGGCAATTTTAAAAGCAGAGACTTTTAGGTTAAAAGTCAGGGGTTCTTTCTTTTCTTTACCATGCCTTGTATACTCTATGCCACAATTTTGGAAAATGCTTTAAAGCGATGGTTCTCAGCATTTCACAAGCAATGGCACACCTTTGGGCTGCAAGATACTGTATTGGCAGCACCTCTGCACATTCATGGACACTAATGTAAATACATATTATGAAAACCAGGACCTCAAAATTCAATAATAAAATGTTTCTTTTGAACTATCACTTGAAAGACAATCATTACAAGAAGATTAATTGAAATGAAAAATATATATATATTTTACTCATTACAATACCCGTGGCTGCTGCAGTTTCAACTTCTGAAATAAACCTATGCTGGAATGAAAATGCTGTTATCAAACTCCAGGAACATTCATAAAAAGCTTAGGAACCATCTTATTATCCAAATAGCTGGAAAGCAGGTGCAATCCACCATTTAGAGGGAGTCACTCTAAAAAAAATTTTAAGTTAGAGGGAATGATGTATGAAAGTAATTTACTAGTGGGAATCCAATAATTCACCAAAGATAAGGTCGAATCTGTTATGCTAATTCTTGCATATTAGTTCGAAGGCTAAAAGCCATTCTCAAACTTGGAAAAATGGACCTTTGCAGTTCTTTGCAGCATGAAATTTAAATTTTTTCCCCATTCATCCTGTTAATACTAGCTAAAACCAAGAGGGAGCGAGGGAAATTATTACCACTGGGTTTTCCAGCGGAATTTACCAGTTCTGAACCCTAAACACAGCCTAATCAGAGACAAAGGCTAGACCACAGTGGGTACACTCAAATTTAAGTTTAACCCTTTCGGTGACAAACTTTTGTGCAATGGAAATTTGTAAAATACATGTACAGGTATATATGAAAAGTTATACTTGTGAAAATGAAAATAGAGCGTAACATAAATACATTCAGAAAATATGCATCTAAAGTCCAGAAATAAGTCGAAAATAGGTACGCAAATTGCATACATATTTCCCGCAAAAATAATATTGGTCACTTGGAAATTTCGCCACAGTGCCGCCATCAACCTAAGCTTCAAAAGCTTTACATCTAATAAACTATGAGTGGTGACATCTGAAGACGGTTATTATAAATGGTGCAGCTTTTGAACAATACGTATGAAAAAATTCGATGCTTTGGATCGTTTAATAATTACAGCGCTTTTAGTAGAACATTAGCAATGGGACAAGGTATATCCCGGTATCAGCGAAATGGTTAATGCATTTAGTTTGGTGTATATCGATGGCTTGCGCCACAATAATAGGACGGATAGGGCTATACACTACTGGCCAAAAAAAAGTCTATGGTCGCAAAACTTTGCATGCCAGCTAGTAATTTGTCTCTAGATGTATCTATGGCAGTTAAACTTTGCTAGTTTGATTGTAAAATAATGCAGACAACTCAGTTGCATTGTTTTAATGCAATCTGTTCGGTCTATAAACTGATGGCGCGCCCCGTCTCCTATAGGGAATTCACAAGTTTCGACATGCAGTCAACTAATGATCGCCGTCAGTTGGAGTTTCATTCCAAGTGCTGCTAACAGCTTCAAACTGCACTTCGTTGTTCCTGCAATTTCTAGGCCACTCTTTCACCGATAACATCTAAAACACGCTCCACTGGAGTCATGTTTTGACCCTGCCCCGCCCAGGGTTGGACATCGATGCCAACTTCCTCTAGTTTGGTCCTGGACCGCCTGGAATGTTGTGCTGGAGTGAATCGTACTTAAACGAGGCCTCGGCACCGCCGGGGAAGAGTCGTTCAATTATTCTCACCAGGTTTATGTCTACTTTATGACCTTATTGCTATTGTAAGACAATAGACAAGTATTTATAAATTAGACTTCTATCTACCAACTGATTATTATCCAACCAAAAGTTTACCACTTCAACTATTTTTGGCAGGAGGGTGATGGTGCGTACAGGGTGATTATAATGAAAGTACAGCTATTGAACTTATTTCTGCAAGACCTTAATTTGCTCATGTTCTCGTCATAGAACGGGATAGTGAGCTCTATGGATGCGAGGAAATCACAGGCTCCATATACCTCGTACCCAATTCCGCCCTTTTAACTTCATTCCCCCAGGGTCAGAACCCTTTCTTGTTGTCAGGACCAAGCAGATAGTGAGGTACGAAGACTAAGCAAATGAGAGTCTTGCAGAATTAGGTTCAATAATTGTATCCCAGTAGAAAGAGCTTTAGCGCCCTTACTATAGGGTATAGGATGGTGACATCGCAGACGTTCGACATGTAACGCTTGGGAATCAATTCCCGCACTTAACGAATCTTTGCCACTGGGGGTGCAACCATTTCATACCTGCAGCACCTACCAAATCTTGCCGCAGGGGGCGCCACCGAAGCATATTCTGCATTGAATGCCTGCCACTGTAGGAAATCTTCAACATCTGCCCTCTGCACTCCCGTCACATTTATTATGCATATTAATCTGTACAGCGGTATCGGCAGCGTATTTACACGATGTCATCTCTGGGATTTATATGTAATATGCAAATTACACAAGGTGGCGCCCCTGTAGCAAGATTTGGTAGTGCTGGAATTGTTTCTCCTTTTGCCACTTGCCATGTCTGTGCGACGGCTTCATCATACACCTTACAGTTTAGGTGCAGTAGCGCTCTAAAGTAAGGTACTTGATTTATGATCACCCAGTACGTTGACACCAAGTATTGATGAATCAAGATCGTCAACTATATATGTAACATTTACCACGAAATAACAATACATGTGGCGAGGTGGAGGGAATTAAATATCATGGTCATGCTCGTCGTCTAAACATATTCATGCCATTTCACAATCCTCTGGGACTATCTGCAGAGGGTGATGACACACATATTTAAAAAAAAATTGGTTGTAGTTACCCTCCTGTTGATGCTCCTGGGATAGGCAATAAGCAAATAAGATATTACACAGGGTGTCCCAGAATTAATTGCCAAAAGTAAACGCGTGCCATTCAAACATCGCTCCATGAAACTCCTCAAAAATTGGCATACATATAGATCTTGACCTAAAATTTTAATGTAGAAAGATTCAGTATTCTCAGGTGAAGTTGAATTGTTTTTTTTCTTTAGCAGTTTCTTGAAAATGTACGTTTTCGAGGTAGCACTTTTTGAACCTGAAGGCAAAGCCCGCGCGGCATTCAAGCATCGTTTGACGGAACTCCACAAAAATTTGCATTTGTGCGGGGAATATCCCCAACTTTTATTTGCCAAATAATCAAATCATTATATCAATTAGGCGTTGATTAAGAGTTCGATCTCCTGGCCCCTGAGAAGCCCAGACCTGACCCCCTGCGACTTCGCCCTCAGGAGTCAGGAGAGTTAGTGATATCAAGAGGCGATTTCGCCCATTTACTTGAAAGCCTGGATGAGATCGCCCCTCCTTAACCTTCGTTCGAGCGATTACAGTCCCAACACTTCTAAACGCTTCTCGTATGATAGTCCCCTGACCTCCTTAATCATTCTTGTGGCCGTCCTCTGTACTCCCTCGAGCGCCACATCCTTACATCCACATCCACATCCTTACTAAACTTCAATTATCCCATGTGTCTTTCACGTGGAATTTACTCCATTGTATATTTCTAATTTTACCACCTCGACTGTTTGGAGACATAGCGCAGCAGTTACCAACAGAGACCTCGTGTCTTTCTTGTGAAAAAGGATTGGAAGATGGAGGAAAGTTGTGATGGTACTAGGCTTTGTGTAAGGCGTTTTTTACTCGATTGATGAAACGACAGCTGTTATTAGAATATGGGGTGACAAGCGTACCCAAGCACTGTTCGAATCGAAACTGGAAATGTGAGGAACAAAGCCATCTGGATATCCGATCTTTGGTTGTGATGGGCAGGAAAAGGGCCAGAGATGACTGGATTTGTCGGTGGTAAAGTTAAATGTCGCTCTCAATTATTATAGATGTCGCTCTCAATTACGATTTCGGTCTAAGTATGAAAATTCGATCAGTTATAGGGGTCCGGGAGGACAATCGAGTTATGATGATCGAGCTATCAGTTATTTGGGTCTAAGTATGGTTTTCGATCATGATCGAGTTATTATGATATTTCGATCATGATCGCAATTTTGTATACTTAGACCGGGTAAATGATATGATTATTTGGCAAGTAAAAGTTGATGATATTCCCCGCACACATGCAAATTTTTGTGGACTTCCGTCAAACGATGTTTGAATGCCGCGCGGGCTTTACCTTCAGGTTCAAAAAGTGCTACCTCGAAAACGTACATTTTCAAGAAACTGCTAAAAAAAAAAAACAATTCAACTTCACCTGGGAATACTGAATCTTTCCACATTAAAATTTTAGGTCAAGATCTATATGTATGCCAATTTTTGAGGAGTTTCATGAGCGATGTTTGAATGGCACGCGTTTACTTTTGGCAATTAATTCTGGGACAACCTGTATATCTGTCGCAATACCAACCAGTTTGTCACTCTATTCCCTGAAAGAATGTGACTCGGGCAAGATTTTCAGGTGATAACTTAGCGGAATGGAATGGACTTTATGGCTCACATGCTTGATAGAAGGAGCTGAAGGGAAGGGAGAAGACTTGAGGATGGACGAGAGGATGTGTTCGGCTGCATTTGTTTCCTCCCATGTTCCATTCCCGACTTCCAACCCATTTTCCCGTGCCAGTGTCTCCAAGTGCTACATAATGCACACATATATTCAGGAGAGATCATCTTTTTATCACCTGACCTACATTCCAATGGCAAAAAAAATGAAGTGACACACTTTCAAGTCAACAAATTTTGTTAAATGCAAAGACTGTTGCGAGACGTTTCGAGTGAAGGTAAAGTTTTCCTTCGACAACGCTTCAATCCCCCTCCCCCGTTGTGGTGGTCATAGATTACAGCCTGGGAACGAGCGTGTTCAAAGACGATGCTACGTCCTTCATTGCCATTCGTTTTCTGCTACCTGGGCCGGGTCGGATGAAATGACTGGATCGAATGACCGCTTTGCAGTGTCAGGGTCAAGGAATCGGATTTGGGAGTAAATTAACAAGGAGGTGTATAAGGAAGCAAGAAGAAAATTTGCCGAGGTATTACAAATTTAAAGTATCTTCGAAACTCAACTCACGAAGTTGGCAGAAGTAATTTCTCTCCAAATAAGTCGCGGACAAAAACTATCTTTACTATCTTGATTCACGTAAGAACGAAAACTCATTTCCAATAATACTTCCAGCCCTGGCGATCTGGATGAGCTATGGGCTTGACCAGTGGTCCTCAAACTTTTTGAGGTGAGGGCCACATGGATACTTTGGTCAACCTGGAGTGGGCCGAATCAGAAACAATTTTTTATTTCTGACCTTTAATGTGTGATTTTTTTCTTTATTGGCGAAAAAAAATCTGGTAAGAAAAACTTAGGTTTCACTTACGTTCTAGAACAAGGGAAAAGTGGAAAAAAATTTCCTCAAATTGTAAGCAGTAGGCCCGAAAATGTTACTCATTTGCTACAAACAGCATTTGTAGCTTTCTAAACCACGCTGCATGGACGCTAGAGAGCTTAGTCGATCCGTCAACATTCGTAAATTCCTGAACGCAAAATAAAATGTAATAATACGGATGAGCCTGGACGCTGGATTAGCATAAAGTTGAAGATAATTGCACCAAAAACGTATATCTGTCACACGACGAAACGAGGTGTTTTTAATTTGCTTGCCACCATGAGCGTATGGCACCTAGCGACCGCATAGTTGCTAAGTATAAGGACAGGACTATTGCACATCTGTTACGAACAGATTTACCTCAGAAGCTCGCTACCTACCCATTGTAAAAATGTAAAAAAAATATTTGGTATGTAGCATATCTGCTACGTCATGCATTGAAGGGTTAAATATACAATTATTAGCATACTGTAGGTGGCCGCAAGGAAGTAAAAACTGGGTCGCAATTAGAATACCCCTGGGTTAAGCCTGTCCTTTGGTGGGTGTCGGGCTCAAAGTGTTATGCTCGACATATCTAAGCTTCGAGTCACTTCAACTAAGGAGAATCTCGCACCGATTTGCATCAAACTCAAACTGCGGGATTCTCGATTCTCATCGGTTTCGAATACCGATTACGAAGAGACGCATCTTGTAACATACCAGCTGTAGCAAACTATTTGCAAGTTTGTAATGAATGTTACGGCTGAAGTGTATAGTCTCGATTGAGCAATTTCGTGGAAACTGCAAACCTAACACACACCATAGGTATATTACCGGTATCGATGAAAATAACTCGGGAATGAGCTACATATGGAAATGCCACTTCTAGAATTCATCATTTTTCAAAGCCAAAAGGCGTCAGTATCGCTACATTTACCAAGGGCCAGTGATCGAACCATTCGGGAAACCGCTCAAGAAAAGGAAAAAACGAAGGAAGTGTGAAGGTGCCAGCACCATGCGCCTCGGACTCCGTATCATCGAGCATCTAAGATCGAGGACCACTCGACCACGCAGACTGCCTAGGAGGTAAAAATCGGTTACATGAACGAATGCATTATTCTCTACGCTTGAGTCAGCGCGAGAACATAATTATTGGAAGTGAGTGATTTATGGGTGTGAGCATCATTCTGGTACGCCGACACTCGCGAATCGAACCTACCGTTTGCAAGTTAACGAAAGATACCCGTAGTATTCCTCATATCCGCTCGAAGCATCGGAGGGTCACATACACGAAATTATTTTGTTATTATCGAGGATGTACTGGAATCCACTTGGAAGAAGCTGATGATTCCAATTTTGGATGGGAATCTGGAGTAACGATGTTTCGTCCGTGAAAAGCACGAACTTTCCAAACCGACACGAGGGGATGTGGGCGTCAAGCCCCGTCGACGCCGTATCGACACCCCAACGGTCAGGAATCTCGAATCCCAATCCCAATGAGGACCGACAGCCTCATCCCTCGCAAAAGGGGTCTCGGGATGATAAACGATGTCTAGCCCTCGAAAATCACGCCGACGACTTAGCTTGGACGGATCGCTCGAGCAAACGAGTCCCTTTCGGTCTCGCGGTCGAGAGTCTAGCGCTTCTTAGCGCTATACTCAAGGCAGCAAAGCGGAAACACCGTCCCGTTCTCCCGATGGCGATCGGAGCGGAAGTCGACCGCACGATGCATTTTTTCCACACGTAGGGATCGTTTGCTTTCCTTCGGAATCCGGATGGCCACTGGTGTCTAACAGAAAAAAACGGACGCGCGTCGCATACGCACGAGGCGGAAGGGGGAGGACATCTTCGACTTTCTTACATCATCTTTCTCTCCGTCATTTCTTCCTTTCCTTTCACTACTATTTCCTTTCTTCTTTCGAAGAGACTCTGTCGACTCGAACGCGTATAAAACTGAAACCGTCGCGTTCGAAGACCAGACGTTCCTCGTAACTCTCTCGTCTGATGGCTCGAGTGACGGTTCCATCTTAACGTCTCGTGCTCGCGCCCGTCAGTCACGGTTGCGAGGAGACCGATTCCATTCGAGCCTTCGAAAAAGAGTACCTCGAAGCATCTCGAGTTCGGGCTCGCGGATGAGACCTATGGAGGCAGCGAAGGAATACGAAAACTCGGATCCCTAATCGTGCGCTTCGAGTGCGAAAACGCGCAGGACGTCTACGGGTGCGGAAGCGAACTAAACGGCCTGAGCCTTCACCCTCGTTTCCCATCGTCCCCGGAGCCAGGAATCCTTCCATTCCGACCCACCCGAATCCACGCACGCGTTGCGATCATACCACAAAGCAGTCCATTTCGTATCGCCTCGACGGAGTACAGTGAGGCAAATCTGGAATTCCGCAACGCTCGTGAAACTGGAGGGTGATTCCGTAACTTATCACTTTCCCACTGTATTAATTCCCTGTGAAAAACTCGATCGGTAACCTGCCTAGTTTAATGGAAAGTGCCACATGTACTCTGAAGTCGAAGCGATCACCGTCCCCTCATCTCATCTCATCTCATCTGGGCAAATAATTGATGGTGGGCAAGGGGAGCAAGATGCTCCTCCTCGTCGAATACCGTGCCCAATAGTGAGAGTCCAATTGTTGGATATGTGTTGAATATTATCGATAATTATATTTTTATGACATATGGAACTGAAGATTGCTCGTCCATTCAGTCCTTCGAGAGTTTTGGGACTAAACAAGAGGTGATTCATACGAATATCTCTTCAAATATGAACAGTGCAGACGTTGCGGGATCGTCCGAAAGGAATATGACCTATCAGTGAACTCCGTAACTTCTTGTTGGAACGTTTCCTATATTCTCCTGACGGCAAGGTTTTAAATTTCGCACTTTTACCGCTCAGTCGTCTGTCGTGCTCATGCAGGTCGCATCCGACTTCCAATTCATTGTTACATATACAGTAACAAATTGTGATATTGCCGTTTGGAAAGAAATGGAAAACCCCAAAGGTAAAACCAAAAACACAGCAAGAGCCAGAGGACGAAGGATGAAGCCAATAACAATCAGCAAGAAGGTTAGGACAAGCAATAAGTATTTGCAGGAAGATCATGACGCGGCAATTAACGCTGCAAAGTCTGGCAGGATGGGATTGCATGGGACTTCAAAATGTATGGAGTCCCACGAACAACCATAAATGATGATAGAGGAGGGTTCGCAAATGATGTTTCAACATTGGAAATCGAGAGTATGATAAATTCCACTGTCTTGAAATAAAATAGTATCACTAGGAAAATTTACGACATACGTTAGAGGTCCTTCCCCTTTTAAACACGCCTTGAGGCGCCTACTTTCCATGGCCAAAAAAAACCCCAAGAGATGAGACAAAATACGCTCTTTACTTGTCATGGGGAATCTCGAAGACGTCCTTTTCTGCTTTGTTCGGTTAAAGATGTTGTTTTGTACTTCATACCTGAACTCCTGGTAAATCTGAACATGAAAAGAACTATTATCCATCATTGCCAGTGTAAGGGCCTGAAAACTAATAACTTCGCCTTTGAAGGGCAAGGGGGCGTGGAAGAAGTAAGGGTAGCGGAATTCCCAGAATAGATTTGCGGTTTCAGCAGAAGGGGTGCGGAATAAGCCGAATGCTCATCAGGAAGGACGATCACGACTAAATTTAACGCTCGACATTCTAACGAGAGACATCCTTCCGTGCTCCGAGTCATCAGATTCGTATTTTCAAGTCTCATCGAAGGTATAATACCGCATGGCTCTGTGCACACAGACGTCGTCAGCTCCAGTGAAACAAGAGAACAAATAGTTGGGGTCCAAACTCGTTGCGGAATTCACAGTTTTGCCCTACGTGGCACTTTTCGTCGGGCCGTACACGACTTTTTTTTCACGAGGTGAAAAACCGTAGTCGTGCGCGCATTATTTCACTATTAACACACTTGTTATCCACGCCTTTTAAAAAATAAATTTTGGAAGAACAAGACATTAGGGATGTTGATCTTGGCACGGTAACCTGAAAATGCGCGCGCAACTGCGATTTTTTACATTTTTACCTGGCGTCGTTTGTGGGCGAACTATTGCTCGTATTCCCTTGAAATAAATGGCAATATATCAGAAAAGAGTAGTACCATTTAACCTCGAGATTCCATGAACACATCTTAACTAGCACGTATGCAGCAATCAAATAAAAGGTGTGAACTTTTCTGACCTAACTTGGTATACCGTACTTTCGCGTTCAACAGACACTTGCGGTAGTCCGATGGGAGGAAATGAGGGAAAGGTAGAACAATAAACAAACTTCCCATTTTCAAACATGCATTCAAACAAAATCAGAAAATGCTCTGAGAATAAAGAAGGAGGGGTCTTTGAAAGAAAGGGGGGGTAAGGGAAGGGGAGGGGGTTACATTTGGCAGGGCTGCATCGTAGTGAATCTTTACATTCTTCATCAACTATTCGTGATGGCAGTCTTGGGTACGGGTTAAGGGATATCGCGGAGCCACGTGCCACATGTACTGATGGGCAATCCCACAAAAAGAGGGAGTACGGATTTCTCGAACGATGCAAAACCTGACCAGTGACATCGGGACGTCGACTACCATACGGGATACCGGCAAGACGTACGCTCTTGCATTCGCTGGGCCGTACGACCTGGCGACATTCCGTGTGCACGTACTAGCGGAACGGAAGGCCGTCGGGAATGGCATGCGGGTAAAGGATCCGGGTTTGAATTAGGATGGCCTCTGCAGATCTTCATGTTTTCTCGTATCATCATAACGGTACGTTAATTAAGCATAAATGACCTCGCGGGAAAGAAATGCAAAATAGGAATCGTCAGTCGACGTGTCAAACACCATTCGGGATGGTTCTCCCTCAATCAAAAATAATAGATCAAGTTAACGCTTTCCGGACGCCTGTTTCTTAGAGCAATATGTCTAGTAGACGACGGTTTTAGTAGACGTAGCAGACAGCGGCGGCGAGATGAAGTACAAGGACCACAAAAAAAATAATACAAATAAATTTGTGAGATACCAGCATAATAAACTGATTACCGCATCTGTATTCATTTTTTTTCTCTTCCGATCCTAATTCGTGTAGGTGATATGATCAGGAGGAAAAGAAATTCCCGATGATTAAAAATCGACAGGGAATTGAAGGTATGCAAGCCCCGCGTTCGTCCAGGCGTAAGTTAGGTCCTTGTACTTCATCTCGCCGCCGCTGTCTGCTACGTCTACTAAAACCGTCGTCTACTAGACATATTGCTCTAAGAAACAGGCGCCCGGAGAGTGTTAACTTTTTTTTAAATATATATTTCAGACGGAAGACTACTAGTTGTCAAATCCGTACAATTTTTTTCCCGCCTCATTGATTTGCCAAACATCATGACTAGAAATTTGGTGCTGCATATCATAAACTAGCTCAGTTAGGGGCACTATACGACAGAGAAACGTAAAAGTCTGGAAAGACAAACTTTTGGTGCAGATGCACGACACATGATCTGTAACACTGAAACAGACATGAAAATTTGTGTAGTTCTATTAACCCTCTACTGCATGATGATGCCAATAAGCATAAAAGTAAAATTTGAGAACGTGAGTAGAATAATTATTTTGAATGCGTATTCCACCCAACGATGCCATATGCCATCAATCCTGTATATCACAGACCATTGTTTCCTCCCCCCTCAAAAAAATTTTACGTGGAATTAAAAAAAGACAACTAAATGATAATTGACTTAAGACATTTTTCAGCCACAATTTCCTACTTTATGCAATTACATAAAAACTAGAGACTTAGGAGACATTTCAATGAATTTGATCGATCCTCGCTCGAATGATTTCTCATCAATGAAGAAGGCGCCAATTGACTATTGCTTCCATGATGCAGCTTCCAAAGAACAACTTGGCTCTTTAGATATGTTGGTAAGCTGGGATGGAATAATTCAAACTGGTGCAACCAGACCAGACCTAGCTCATTGCTGACAGCCTCCTGATAGTGATAGTGACTCAGGCCAGTTGGCTCCTATGCCATTATTTGAAATCCCATTCAGACATGCCTGGAAAAATCAAAAAGGTTAGACCAGACATGCCTAGCATGCCGAGTTCAGTGTCTGATTGTCAGGGTAAAGACACTCACAAGCTTAGCATTTTCTTTTAGGTCATCATAAATCATCGTCAGCAAATAGTCTAGACCAGTGTTTCTCAAATGCCAGTCTCCGATAAGGGTTTTGCCTGTCTGCGAGTGGATTGGTGAATGGACGTTGAAAGGGAAAGTTGGACTTTTTTTAGAGTGTAAGTTATGCGTCGATTGCTCCTCTCCCAGTCTACGACTGCCCCTTTAGTGTGCAGTGCTCACATTCCACTTCCTTCGACTTCCTTAAACACCCCCCCTCAGGACTTCATTCATCACCTTGGGCAGTTGAACCTCGGGCAGCACCTCCTCTTAATATTTTAGAAGAGGATAGGGGGGGGGGGGGGGGGGGGGAAAGGAGGCTAGCTAGCCGGTCTACAACACTTATGGTACAATCTAACCAGTCCATGCTACCGTAAACGTTGAGAACCACAGGTCTAGGCTGTCACTTTCCAAGAGGGGAAAAGTGCCATTAGAAAGAAAGGTACCCTATAGAAATGAATGAGTTATGAAAAAAGACTGCATCCAAGCTGAGAGACAAGGAAGGAAAGGCAAGAAGAATGGAATTAAGTACTCTTTGTGGCATAGCACCAAAATGACACACGTCTGAGTCGCAAAGTTTTTCAAGCATGTGAGAAGATTTCAAAATCAGTTCTTAAACTTACTTCCAAGTGCACTTGGTCCCTGAGATTGTATGATCTCAGATGAAAAAACCTTTAGCTAAAAAGGACAAAGATGGACTTATGTACCTCTGACTCAGCTCATCAATCATTACCTTTCGTCACAAGTTTAGTTTTCATCTGCATATAGTCTTTTTTGCTACTTTTGCATAATACACTCCTAGGTATGCTAAAAGTCAAGAGAACATGTAGCCCACATCCAGGCTTTCTGAGTGTAACGTGCACCATGACATAATGCTCCTGGAAGCTATAAAGTTCAGGATATGCCACCTGCCATAGGAACCCTCCCATCTCATAGGAGTCCTATGAGATGGGAGATGTATCTGTATCGTTACTAAGTTTTTGAGGTTCCCTTGAAGAAAACATTAAATGAGAAGAGAGATTATGAGAAGTGCATTGAAACTTGTTTTTGCCTTCACATTCTGCAACAGATAATTTTTTTTTTAGCAAAAGAGAGGAAACCTATGGTGTCACTCTCATTTTGTGGAAGTCAACACAAAACAATAAGTATTACCATTAATGACTTCTCCCAGAGAAAACGCTGACAGAATTTTGCAGATTTATGAATATATTTTCTTATGTCAGATAACCTGCACTCATGGATAATCTCTACAAAAACCCAGGGGTCGGGGAAATTCAGAAGCTGTGAACAGTGCATGAAGAGTTCATGTGATTCAGAAGAGTGCATGTGAACTGCAATCGATAATAATTCTCAAGTATAGCTGTTCTGTACCTGAATAATACTTTACAGGGATTACATAAGGGGCATGAGATAAAAATTATTTCAGAAGAGAGATAGTACATACTGCAGCTGCGGGAAGGACAGGCAAATAGGTGTTTCAGTGAGAAAGATTCTATGAGTTGAACTAAGTGAAGCATTGGAGGCTTGGCCATCAATATTAGCCATTCCAACATAGAGAAAGCTCAGCTTTGTTGAAGGTGGATCTTTGAGTTACTCTAATGCAATGCTTTTAAATCATCTCTTGGGGCAGAGACCAGAGGAGGAGGTTCTAAAGATCGCTTTTGAAGATTAATTTTCTGGTCTGTAAGTAGAGGGTGCATTGGGCAGAATGGGTGGCTCTGTTGGCATATGGTTCAACAATTTAACAATGTAGGTAAAATGGTATATCATTTACATAAATAAGAAAAAAAAGAGGTCTGAGATATAAGCATTGAGGGAAACCCATGGAAAAGTTCATTAATATTCCAGAATAGGTAAGGACAAGGATTATAGAGCAGAAATGCATGGGCAACAGTTGTGCAGATATGATTGCATCAGGTCTGCAAAGGAGGGCAACAGTCGATAGTGGAGTTTAATAACTGGAGTTTAGTAACAAGTGTTTGACGTCAACAGTGTCAAAGGCTTCAGTGGATTTACTAAATATTGTACCAGCTGCAGAACTTTCAAGTGCAATGAGAAGATGAGAAGTATAATTAGCAACAGCAGTGACGCATGCTTGGTTCTTATGGAATTCAGATGGGTTAGAATGGAGTTGTACATTCCAGGAATGTAGTACAATTGCTGGGAGAGATGTTCATTGGATATTTCACTCAGAAGATTCAAGAAAGCAAAGCAGTACGAGGGGTTTTCACATTCACCCTTTTTGAAGATGGGAATAATATTGGCAATTTTGAGGGAGTCAGAGCAGTGGGATCTTGCGATCCACAGATCGGTATGAGGGTGAGAGCACAGAGAAAAGATTGTTGACAGAGTTTTTGATTCATGCTGAAATGCCTTAATGGCATTTCAGCATGAATCAAAAATTCTGTCTGGAGGGTTAGGTTTGGTTAGGAGGTTAGGTTTGAGCTTTTCAGCTAGTTAATAGAGTTTCATAATGGCAGGCAGGTACAATATGAAAATGCAGCGAAGGGAAAGGTTTTGCTAAGGACTGGTGAAATGGACCATGGGGAGAAAGGGAGTAAGGAATGGGGAAGAGATTTGAATAAGATTGTAGGCAACAGACTTAAAGAAGGGGTTAAGATCAGAGGGTGCCTTTTAGGGTGGAACATGGGAGAACGAGATACAAACACGAGCTTCATTATGGTGAAGCCAAAGACTTGCTAGAGCAGGATTGATGTTCCAGAGTATGGTCATGCATAGGTGATACCAAAGTATCTTGTGTTGCAATTTAAAGAAATTGTGATTCAGAGAAATGAAAAGCCCATAATGGCATAATTTTCATGATGGCATTGCATACCACTATGGATCAAAGAGATACAAGTGAGAAGTGCACTCAAATGAATTGTATAGGCAAGGAGGAGAATGTAGAGTTCACTACAGAAAGAAACTAAGTAAAAGGAAATGCACAAAGCAAAGCATCTCATATTAAAGAAAATTATACCAGTTCAGATTTTCATCTTATGAAAACTTATGAAAGAAAATTTGATAAAATTTACAATAACAACTGCTAGTGCTCCTCCCTTCCCCCCACCCCTAGGCACCAACCCTATGCATGAACAGGGATGTAGCCAGGAACGAATTTCAGGGCGGATCTAACATTTTCAAAGTCCATGAAGTTTGAACAAGTCCGACAAAAACTCTCGATAAGAGAAAATTTCATCCTAATTCTCTTTTCCTCGACAGGCTGGGACTACCTATGAAACTTTGATGGTGACATATATCTATGTGATTTCTGAACTATTCCTCCCTCACCCTCTTCTGGACTGTAGATTTTAACGTTGCTCTTTGGTGTACATGAGAATTTACTGCCACCTGTCATGCAACAAGATATGCGACTGAGGATTGCACCTGATAATTTTATGATGCGATTATATGCGAAACTTTTTCAGTGAAATGTGTTTACCTTAACATGAATATTTGAAGAATGTTGCATGTTTTACAAGTCGAGGGCAGGAAGTTCGTAGGAGCAAAGCTTACTCCTTACGTAAGCATTAAAAACGAAGGAAGATATCCATGAAATCTCTTACGATTTAGTACGTCAAGGAGAAGCATGAAGAGTTGGGGGGGGGGGAGGGCTGGTGAAGAAAGAGGAAGACATGTAGGGATTCTTGATGACAGAGCAATCAGACCTGGATGCGGAGGAGGAGCCTTCGATTTATCATCTCCAGTTGCTTCCTCTCCGCGTCCACTCCTCGGCTCTGCAACACCTCTCCCTTCAATCTCCGGATGTATTCCACGCTGGCCTTGAGGATTTGACCTTTATTCTGTCGAAGGTCTCGGACGAGATCGTAATTGGGGTCGTCCGGCTCGGGCAACAACGTCGCCAACTCTTTGATCCGATCGTTGATGTTGAAGCGACGCCGCCTCTCGACTGCGAAAGAGAAAGCCAATGAGGACGCCCGCGTGTCGTCCGGCCGAAAGAAAGACGCGGAGAGAAAGACACGGACTGAGATTGTGATTGTCCTTCTTCTGTCGATCCTTGGCCAGGGCTCGAACGTCTGCCTCGGACACGGACACGGACAGGGACGGTCCCGGTGCAGATCCGGGTCCCGGTACCGGCGCCGACAACGGAGGCCCGTCTTCCTTCATCATTCCCCCTCCTCCTCCTCCTCCTCCTCCGAGGAGCTCCTGAAGGAACTCCGCCTGCTTCGTTACAACCACACGATTCTGTGAGCTCTCGGACTCGTCCAGAGCATTCTACGACGACCGATTCGATCCGTACGTGTCCTTCGAAGGAAGTCGGATTCGGAGACACCGCGACCGGGAGTTGATCCAGAATGGAATGTTCCTTCGCCCCTCCATGTAGGATGTCTTCGAGAAAATCCTCCACCTGCAACACACCCGTATGCATCCATCGACCCCCACTCTCGAAGCGAATACCTTCGCATCGATCGAAAGAACTCGTGGGAGAGAAAGAAAGATATGGGAGGAACGACGTCGTGGATACGTGAAAGGAGGCGGAGGAAGAGGAAGAGGTCGACGACGGTTCGTGGTGGCGATGAGGATCGTGGTGTTGATACACGGGCATCCTCACGCATTCGTACATTCATTCACTCATTCACTCGAGATCCTGGGCAGGACGAGGCCAGCTTCCGAATCCGATCCGATGTCCACAAACACGAAGAGAAGAAAGAGAGAGAGAGGGGGAGAGGACGGGGGATCGGAGATCTCGGATCCGTCATCATGCAGGCAGTGACTCCGGGCCATTATCATACGGGATCGTACACGGAATTTTCCCGTCCCGGGACTCACATTTCCCCTCGTCGCCGTCGTCGTCGTCTTGGACGTGCCGATCCCCGAGTCGTGTTGAAGATATTCCAACACCTGCCTCTTCTGGCTCTCCAACACGTGATACTTGGTCGGATTCTCCAGCCTCGTCCTCACCTGTCGAAACGATGGGACCGATTTTGATTTCCTCTACCCAGTCCCGCCCTCGGGATCGGACCCAGAGCCGAGAGAGAGAGAGAGAGAGAGAGACCCGGGTTGAGATGCCGTGATGAAACTTGTATGAGTTACATATACAGTAGGCCTACACCGGGTCGGCGGGATATCGGTGAATATCATCTCTCTCCCTCTCTCATTCCAGGTCAGCGATTCGATTAGGTTCCCGAGAGGATCGCGAAACGAAAGGGAGGTACTTGAAGGACTCGTCGAGGAAGGGAGGAGGGGATGTGGAGAAGCGACGGTTGCGATGCCTCTTGCTCTCGGAATCCTCGACTCCGGCTCTCCCGTTCTTTCTTTTCCAACTCCACGGCCTGTTGCCTCATCAACTCCTGCTTCAGGTTCGTCCGCATCGCCGGGCTCCTCGTCTTTAGGCTACCCCTGGAGAGAATCGGAATTCGGGACCTCACCGCGCCTCGTCGAATCCACGGATGCTCTCTCGGAGCCGATCGGACGCCGGTACCTCGCGGGGACGGGGGGAGGGGTGGAGATCTCGCAGGGTTCGATTTGACGCGAAGTGCAGCGAGACCTCAGCCGATCCAGAACCGCACCGTGATCTTCTCGTCCCTCCTCGAGGGCGCGGAACGACGAGGGAGCGGATCGAGAAGCGAGGATCCCTCTCCCGTTCTCCGGCCCGCGCTCTCGCTCGTCGCGTTCTTCCGCGATGCGAATCGCGGGCATGTGCATGCACCCGATCCGTTCGATGATCTCCGCGAACTCCCGGGAACCCACACCCAGAGCCATGGAGGCCCACCGCACCGTGGAGCGCGAAACGCGGAGTGTGGAGTCTCGGACGGGACGATGGAAGCGTGCCAATGTCACACTCCGCTTTGGCACGCGCCCCGATCGGTCCGCAATGCCAACGCACACCTTCGTGAAGCGAGGTATGGCGACGGCCGAATGCGTACCGGGTGTCGCACGACGACTGCCGCTCTCGCGGGCAGAAGTCTGCCGTCGACGACGTCGTGCGACCGCGTGCATCGAAATCGACCTCGTTTCGATGCGATTCCGAGACTCGCGTTTCGCATCCGAGATTTCGAAACGTCCGTCGCCGTCGACGAAAAGGAAACGACGAGACGGGACGCACTGTGGGCGGGAACGACTCGTGCAAAAATCCGAACGGAACGCGTCTCTTTCCGTCCGACTCTCGCACTCGAAGGCCAAAACTCGAGTTCGCGGTCGAGTGCAAACTCGTGCATCCGTTACCTCACTTCCTTCCCCGAAGTACACCGAGTTTCGTTCGTACCGGCCCGATGCACGAGGTGATATCGAAGCACGGGGTAAAAAAGAACACTGCAAGATTCTATTCTCGCATCGTGACGTACGCGAGAATTCTTCACGCAGCCGACGAGACGAAAGATGACTTTATTTTGCCAAAAGCGTCATAAAAATCGATGGATTCTGATGCGGGATACGAGACGGAATGGGAGACAGAAATTCGCGGACCGAGACGATGCCGCTCGAGGACGTGCGGAAGGGTGTGCAAGGGTGTGCAAGGGTGCGCTCGGGTGTGCTCCTCTTCGACACGCACCCCACCCACATCTTCGGACGCTTTAGAAATTCCTCCACGTCGACCCGTGTCCTTTCTGAACTCGTTTTCGCACTTCCGTACGATCCCGATGACGAAAGCGCGACGACCGGCAGTGTCGGGTAGAATAGCGAGCTCTTGCAGGAATGTTAGGAATCGCTAATGCTTCTACGTCGTTGCTTCGCCTTCACCTCGACCGTGCGGTTCGCGGTGGCGAGCGAGCGTCACTCGGCGTCACTCGGCGTCACTCGGCGTCACCCCCGAGTCCATTTCGTCCTTTCGTACCTCGCATCGGAGTTCCTCGATCTTCGCGAGATTCTCGGCAACGTAAATTTTCTCTTCCTTCTTTTCGACCGTTTAAAATAAAATCGTTTTCGGCCAGACGGTGTGAAAAAAATACGCATCCGCGATGCGAACTTTTTGTCTCGGCACCCCGTACTTGGCCGAGGAATCCGCTTCTCGTTCTTCTCCTTCTCCTCGTTCGACTCCTGCTGCTAGGTGGCGCTCCTCGTCGTTCGCCCTGCGACCTCGACGAACGACTCCTCTCGAGAGACGAGGTACCGTCGACCTCGTCGCGCTCTCGAGGGTGTGCCCTTAGGCGATACCGAGCGACGAGCTCGCGAAAAGTACTTCCGGGGAAGACCCGAAAGAACCCGAGCGAACGAGGCACGTTTCCGCTCGTAAAGACTCGAGGATGCGGATTTTCGCGGTGACCGATCGACGACCGCTCCGACGAATCCGAGATGACCGTCGCGAGAAGATCCTACGGGCGCCCGATGGAAAAACGGATCGAACGTGACAGCCTTCTCTCGCACCGGAGGATGTGCCTTTCGAGTGCCTTTCGAGTGCCTTTCGAGGGCCTTTCGATTGGGCCGATCACGAGCACAGAGCACCGAGCATCGGGACGAAGGAAAGACCGAAGAGTACGAGATCGTCGGAAGACTTTCCGGATCCGTCGAGTCGGAGTTCGGATCCCGTGCGATTCGCCGCGATTCTTCGATCGATCGGCCCTCGATCGCGTCGCGTGGACCGGCCATCGCATGCGAGAGTTCCACTTCGTTCGCGCGATGGAGAATCCCGACGCGTTTTCCACCGAAGAAGGCGAAACTCGACTCGCGTTTCGACGCGCTTCCACCGGTCGTCGCCGCGTCGCTCCGTACGATTCCACCGACCGAGCTCGTCGATGCGTTCGTTCGGGGACGTACGGTCCGCGTCGGCGTTCCCGACCGGTTTACGGTCGCGGGGCCGAAAACGTTCGGCATCGACCGTCCGCGGTCGTGACGTCTTCCGGTGGCTGCCGAAGCGGTCGACTTCTCTCGACGGTCGCAGGAGCAGGCGAAAACGGCGGCTCCTCGTCGAGGTGCATCGCTGCACACCGATGCACCCGACGAACGGCGATCCGCATCGAAACTCGTGGATGCTCCTTCGGGGGATCGCGATCCTCGCGCGAAGTTTTAAGCGGATCGAGGACACCACCGTCGAGTCGCGAAACTCGGGTCTACGTTCCGCGCCCCCCTCCATTTAATACGGATCGGATGAAGTAGAGAATCGAGGAGGAGACCGAGGAGACCGAGGAGACCGAGGAGACCCCTCCACTCGGAATTTCTTCCGAAGGCGTCGGTGGAATTCATGCGACGAATGGGAATGCGGAAAGGTTCGAGATCCGCTGGACTCGACGGAGTCGAAGGAATTTTCCCTCCCCGCGTTTCCACCCGACGAGACGGGTGACCGTCCACGGTCGCCACATCGCGACGACGAGTCTCGCCTCGTCTCCCGTCGGTTTTCGTCGCGGAACGAAATGTCATATTCCTGGCACCGCGCGAGAAACGACCCGAAGCGCGATGCGGTGCGCCTCCGCCGGGCATCTTCTCCGAGGAATACCGTCGAGCGAATCGCGATCGAGGCCGATCGTAGGGTTTTATATCACGGAGAAACGACTTCTACCGTTTCGGCAAAGACGTTTCGCTCGACGCTTCCGAGCGCGGGCATCCGTTTCCGTTCGCTTTCGACGACGACAACGCGTCGGGTTTTCCTGAAATTTCTCGAGCGAAGCTCACCGAAGGTTCGCTTTCGCGATTTCCCTTTCGGTGCGTCGTCCGACGACTCCGACCCCAAACGAGGGACGAGAAGCCTCGAATCGTCTCGAGATGGGCATCGATCCACGAAAAAAAGAAGAGCATCGGGCAAAGGCGTGGTGAGACCCGGACGTGGAGTGCTCGAGTCGCAAGACGGTAGGCGCACCCGGTCGCCTCTCCCCAGCCTCGGCCTCGTCGCACTTCGAGCTCGACCGTCCGTGGGTCGAACGCGCAGAACGTCGAGTCCCCGAGGAAAAGGGTTGCGAGAAAAACGGGAAAATTCTTTCGACCGAAACTTCTCCGAGACGAGCCGACCGGCGAATCTCACGAGGAAACCGGGAACTCTTCGGTTCGCGACGACGCGTCGGGACCGCGACCTGTCGGGACCGACGACCCGCGGCACGTCGCGTCGGTCGGGTGAACGCGACCGAAAAGGGAAGGAGCGCGGCGCGTTCACCGGTACGAGATTTCTTTCACGCCGGCCGACCGAGGCGAGGGAATGCGCTCGATTTCCCAATTATTTTCGCCTCCGACGAGATCGTCGCGCTCGAAAATCGATCGCTCCGAGTAAATTCGATCGTTTTTCAAACGAGAGAGAGGAGCCGGCCTGCGTCCACCCGCGATCGAGGAATCCTCTCGGGAATCGACGGGAACCACGGCCGACCGAAACCCTCATCGGTACGAACTCGGATCGCGGCCTCGCATTCGATCGAGCGACGAGGCACGCTCGCGATCGCACGAGCGCGATTCTCGAATGCGATAGAAAACGTCTGCCGCAACGATCCGCGTCGTTTTCGTCACCGACGACGAGAAGCAAAAGCCACCCGCCGGCGGAAAGTCCACGGAAAGGCACGGCGGCGTCTTACTTTCCGAACGGAAAATAAAGCACACCAGCGAATCGGGATGCAGCTCTTCGCATCCATCTTTCGAAATTAAGGGTCTCCGTGGCCTTCATCGGGCAAGGCTTTTACTTCTTCACCCGGCCGATGACACATCCCATAGCGCCCACGACCCGACCGGTTCATTTTTTTCATTTCAAATAATTGTTAGAGTTTAAACGAAAAAAATCATCGGGCTTCTGAGAACATTTTTTTTCAATTTTATTTATCGTATATGTTAGCGAGTCGCCCCCATAAATATACCGTAGAAAGATATTTGTTTGCGCCACTCTCATATGATAAAAAAGAAAAAATGTCATCCCACGCCTTTCTCCTGCCTCGATTGCGACGCCTCTCCCTCGCGTCCGACCCGACGTTCGACATCTGGCTTCTTCCTCCCTCGATCGTGCAATCGACGATCGCGGTGGATGCGCGATCTCCGGGTGACGTTTCTTCGCCGTTTTTGCCTCGCCGCCCCTCTTTCGAGGAGGCAACACGCGACGCCCGAGGTCTCGCCGTTCCTCCCCCACTTCGGGTCGGAGCTTCGCGAAAGTAAACGGAGTCGATGCGACGAGAAATCCAGGAAGACGCAAGGACGCACACGCATCGTGCGGATGCGTACGGCACGACGGAGAGACGAAGGTTCGGTTCGCGTGCCCCGACGACCCCGAGGAGCGAAATAGGAAAGGTCGGTCGGGCTGCGCTGGAAACTCTGCTCCTCGCCTGCATTCCTGGAATTCCACCGTATCGTACGGATAAAGATGTTCTACCGGGTAGTATTCCCTCTTCCAGGAAGACGAGTGGTGATGGGGTCCGCCACGGCCGACGATCGCTCGTCGCCATCACCCGCACGATTTTTCCACCGAAACCATCGACTTTCATGCACCGAACGTGCGTATACGAGAGAGGTTTACATCCTCGTCCTCCTGTGGCGACGGACGTCGCCGAGGGGCGGGACTCCGTCTTCCAGTCCCCGCGACCGTCTCGAAGAGCGAACGGAGCCGTACGAACGCGTCACCGAGAGAGGCGGTGCCGGATCCGATATCCGTGGACGAAACGGCGCAACGAAGCGGTATCGGTCGTTCTTTCTTCTCCTCTCTTCCCTCCCTTGCCGACAGAACGACCGCGACGAACGTAAGGAACACGTGGGGAAGAAATGAGCAACCCCCGAAACCGGTGTCGTGCAGAGATTTTCACACGCCTCGTGCCGGACGTTCCCGGATGCCGATTTTTAACCACCCCCGACCTTTCAAACTCACACACGGGCTATAATCCACCAGACTTTGGTGGAGAAGTGCTAAGCAGAGGATCAGAGAGGGGGGGGAGAGAGGAGGTCAAGCGATTCAACAGACCTATAAGTAATTCCAAATATGAAATTAAAATACGGAACGATGTCACAATCTACGGAACGAAGAGGTTCCCGATGCGAGGGGTATGGAACATTTCCTTTTTAAGTAGTGCAGAATCGTACAGTGAGGAACATATTTACGTTATGAGGTACAAACTCATGTCGTAAAATACTTTCGTCGAAAAGGTACCGAAGCAAAATAAGGTACAAATGTGTACCCTTCTTATCTCTATTCAGAAGGTACGGATGGAGTCTTTTCTTAAGGATATAAAAAAGTATGCCTCTTTTCGAGCTTAAGGGCGTTTGAAAAACCTCCTCATGAACCTCAACTTTTCAGCTTCGAAGAGCTCTGGTGTGAGCTTTAACACTTTCGCTCCGAAGGGAGACTGTGGTTTTTTGGAGGTCTATAAAAAAAAAATTCATGATTTCGGAACACAAAATTATAGACTTGCTCTTCGTTGAAAACTGAGGTATGAGCTTCCTTTTTTGTTGCGTTAAATTATTTCAATATTTTAAAAACGTCAAAGGACGTACTTTTACGTCCACCGTCGTCCGATGGTAGTTGGGACCGGACGTACGTTTACGTCCATCGGATCGAAAGTGTCAATGACACCATCATCCGGCACCGCGTCTCTGACGGTCGGCGAACCGTCACAGATATGACGGTGACGGCTCGGCCCAGTCCCCACGACGCAGCCGGACGTACTGGCTGCATCACAATCAGCGCCTTCTCCAGTCGTCATGGAGACGGCAGGTAACAAGTTCGCACTAATTTTAAGGACGATCTTTCGAGTTCCTCGAAAGTTGGCCGCTCGTTCGGCCGAGAGTAAAACTCCTAACCCGTCAGTTTACACTTCGCTGTCCTCGTGCAAAACCCCAGCATTAAAAATTTTCCAGAATCGTCGATTGCCATCGAAACATGATAATGATGCTTTCACCAGGCACTACTTTACAAGTATCACGATGAGATGAATACAGGGAAATGAAGAAAACTCTTCTCCTAAGGTCCGGTGCGTCCTGACTCGAGTTCGAATGTTCGGGGGAACATCTTATGCCTATTTTGAGTCATCTTTCCCTAAAGCTTTGTGATAAAGCGAATAAGAGGATAATTCCTGCGTTTGCTGCCATGTGCTCACCGAAACTGGCCTTCCCCCGCCCCCCCATCAAGCCCGCCCAGAGGGAGAGAATCGGGGAAAGTCTGTCCAGGGCCTCGCATATCAAGGGGACCCAAGAGGGCCTCCAAAAGACCTCAAGGGGGCCTCCAAGGGACCTCAGGTTTTGCCCCGGGCCTCTTGAAGCCCCATACATGCACTATAGGGTCATTCCATCTCAAATCAGGCAGAGGCCGGAGCATGACCCCATTCGATATTGAAGAAAAATTTTTATGTGGTATCCCTCATGGCCCAAAGTAAGAATGCAACATTTTGGCTTCGGGTATGATCTTCGGGAAAAGATCTAATGATGTGTGTCCCATTTTCGTTCCAACAAATTCCACTTAAGGAGATGTGATGGTTCGTAATATGCAAAAATCACAAAATTCGCAAAAAAAAAACAGTTTTCAATTGTATGGTGCCATTTTCTATGCTGCTGAACAAACTTGAAAATTTTGCAGAATGTCTGTCATTTACTTGAGTAATTTACTTGAGTCTGTCATTTACTTGAGTAAAGATTAGAGCAATTTCAAAGCTCATATACAGTATATTTTTAAATGCATAACACATTTTTATTCAGACCCCTTATCACAATGTCTGCCGTTGTTTTTATGGCCAAACATTTTTCCTTTGATTGCAGTTATGAAAAAAAAGTGAAGAACTGGTAATGAAAACTATGGGGTTTTTTGGCCTTAAAACAACGGCAGAAATTATGAGGTGGCGTCTGAACAAAAATGTGTGGTATGCATTAAAAATATATATGAGCTTTGAAATTGCTCTAATCTTTTACTCAAGTAAATGGCAGACATTCTGCAAATACTTCAAGTTTGTTGAGATGCATAGAAAATGCCCACATGAGCATGAAGAGGAGCCCCTTTTTTTTAATTTCACAAAATTTAACGAATTTTTGTGCCAAAACGGCTCCATACCCGAAGCCAAAATGTTGCATTCTTACTTTGGGCCAAGAGGGGTACCACGTAAATAAATTTCGTCAATATCGGAGGGGGTCATGCTCCGGCGTCTGGCTGATATGAGATGGATGACCCTATAGCCACTTGCGAGAATAAAGGATGCGAACTCGTGGAACCGTAGCCCTCCAGCGTTCTGCCTAGTTCATACTCCTGTTGTACAGGGTGGCGCAAAAGTCGTGCACCATGGAGGATTTCATTGTTGCACTACATTATATCATGTTACTTCCTTTGCAAGTAATTGATGGCAGCAAAATTAACAAAAGACGAAAGGGTGGAACTAAGATATGTTCAAACATTATGTGTACAACGAATCGAAGTGTTTTCAAGTTAATGGCGAACGATTCGAACATTTTACTGTAATTTACCCTATGGTGCGCGACTTTTGCGCCACCCTGTACAGCATGTTGGATGATCGATATAGCACATGAAGCAGGTCGTTAAAAGACAGTAAAATTGCATGTTGCTTCCAGTGGGTGCAGTTCTCCGTCTGCTGTATTTCATGCTCCACTTCGATCTCAGTAATAGGAATGATTCCATCCGGCATGTTGTCCAGCACATAACTTATTTTGACAGCAGTGGTGTAGCGAGGGGTATGATTTGGTTCAAGCCCCCCCCCCCAACAAACTCTGGATTTTGCAGTACAGCAGGCAGCCCCAGTGTCTTCCCAGTTTAAAATCCCGGCTGGAAACAGCTTTAATTTCCAGCTGGACCCAGGCTGGAAATTCGGACCCATTCCAACTGAGTAACAACTGGAAAGTTAAGTCTGATCCAGATAGGTTCCTGGTTGCAATACCACTGTTGGAATTATAATTTTCTTGTTCGCTATTCTTGCTGGAGGTTCATCTACAGAAGCAGCTGAATTTCTGCTTTAAATTCAGCTGTATTTCAGCTGGAGGGTTCTTTGTAAGCAAATCTAACTGAGAAATTCCACCAGGAAATAGCTATTAAAACCAGTTGCACTCCAGTTTGGAAATTCCAGCTGTAAACAACGTGTATCTATCATTTTCCCGATCTTAGCCAGCTGGAAATGGTCCGAACGTACAGCTTTGGTCCAGCTGGAAAATTCCAGATGGGATTTTAAACAGGTTGAAAGCCGAAAGGCACACGTAGGAACTACTGCTTTGCTTCTGAAGTTAGAGCTAATGCATCGAGAAAAAGGCCCATCGTAGATAATAAATCGGAATCATTTCCAGGGTATTGCACCGATTAACTTCTTCGCAATTCACAGAAGAATTTCTGACGGAAACCCGAGCGGGAAAACGAATGGAAAGGTGAACGCGATGAATATAGTAGAACGAGAATGCTACGTCCCGGGGCGATCCCAGGATTGCCTCCTCCTCACGGATGCGGCCAGAGGCACATACGGAAAATTTTCATAGGGGAGGGAGGGTGAGGGGGGTCGCCCCCCGCCTCTGGATACGACACGCGACGTTGATACGAATCTTTCCATACCGATTCGACCGCGGCACGAAAGCTTCCCGCGCGGAACCAAGGAAAGAGGTACTTCTGCCATACGATCCACTCACGAGTCCGTGTCGACAGGCCTGGACTTGAGCTCGTAGTAGACCACGTTCGGAGAGCGCGAGGAGTGTTTCTCCAGATCCGCCTGAAGGATCTCCTCCAGGTCCTGGAAATCCATCTCGGCGTCGAAAGTCATATCCACACCGGATTCCACGGCCGAATCCATGACCTCGGTCTTCTCTCACCCCTTGGCCACCGTCACGGCCATCTATTGCGCTTGCACGATCGCTGGTGTTTGCTCGCTCGGCTCGGAAAGACGAGATGGAGATAGAGGATCCACGTAGACGTGCAATGCCATTGGTTCCCTCTTCCCTGCAAATGAGTCATCGCGTTCGTTCGTTCTCTCTCGTATGACGTCAATCCGCCTCATTCCTCGGATTCCCGACTCCCGTTGCCCCGATACTTCACATTTGCAACCGGTACTGCACGAATGCGCAATCCAATTGCACGACCCGTAGATATCTCGGAGTCGAAAATTGTCCTTCTGATGTGTCATTATAAACGATTAAAAGGGAATAACTTTCCGTGGACACGAAGAACTGTCCTTTCTGGATGGCCAGGCAAGGACAAGGCGAGTCATCATCGGGCTTTCTCCGCCCTTCCGCATACTCCCGTCAGGACTTTCTTCTCGATGGGAACCCAAGGCAGATGAGGCCATCGGCAAGCCTGTCGATGAGGCATGTCGAACAGTATGACTCCATTAAGATTCCCCGCCCCTCATGGTTTCAACCACATTAATGTTCTTGTCCAAATGGACGTATAACTTGCCTGGATGGATGACCTCAGCCATCAGCGCGAAATGTATACATGACCCTTGCAGACCTCGTAATCCAGTATGGACGCCCGCACATGGTCGTTCCTGTGTACCATCTCTCCTGGTTTCGAATTAATTTGTTTTTCCACCTCTTTGCTCAAGCTTGCGACAACGTGTGCCTCGAGTCTGCCTTGGAAAGACGTCCCTCTTTCAGAAACAACGTTAAGCCTAAGAAGTCGCGACTGGATAATTGGTTTAACGTTGTTCATGGTTCATGATTCGGGTCGGAACGTCAAGAGCCATTTCTGCCCATTAGGACATCCCGTGCCAAGGTCGAGCGTTCGTGTATCATAAGATAGGCCTACCCCTCTTAAATAAATAAATGTAGAATGTATTGTGGGAGCATATCTTGAACGTTTAAGCACGGTTTTTCCCCGGTTGTTGATTGGAATGCTCTTCCCCCCAATGTAATATCCCTACCTGGATCTTGATGTCGACGATGTTCAAAAGCAAGCCAGGGATCATGAGAAGAAAAAAAGATCAGCTTCGTTCAAGTCACCACTTGAGTAGATCTTGAATTCAGAGTCACAGTACTGTGAAATAAAGGCAGATGTAATCAGCTTCTATACTTGTGGAGAGCCAAAGGAAGGTGGGATATAGCAGCTCAGGGTATTCCTTCATCTTGTGCACACCTAGTTTGCATTCTTTTGTACTCTGCACACAACTCAGTCAGTTGTGGGTGATGTATGTGTGCATACTACAACCAATGACTGTCACTTTAGGAGTGCTGTTCTCACAGACTTCCATGTGGAATGCGTTGCCCAACATAACAACGAACAGGTACGTGTAGACACAATGAATCTTAGCTCTCCAGAGGACTTCCTTGAGGAAGTTTTCAGACTAGAACAGAGCTCAGTGTATGGGGACCATGTATGGCCATGATTCCTGTCCAGGAATAAGAAACGGCAGAAGTGGAAATTTCATATAAGAACATATATGAAATGGCCATATACAGGGTGTCTCATTTATTGAGGGCGATTTTAATCATGTATAAAATTCTTCCTACTTGAGCAAACTAAACAAAATGTTCACAATATTTAGATGTCTGTTTAGCATTTATTGTGACAACATTTCAACCAAAGCAAATTCACCAATTACAAGTTATGTACTTCAACATGACCCCCATCGATTTTAAGCACTTTTTCCAATCGTGCTGGGTATTCAAGCAGCGTTTTCTGGCGCATTTCAATGGTAATGTCTCCAAATGCAGTGGAAATATGCTCCATCCTTAATGCCAAAGAAAAATTCCAGCCAGAAATCGAATCACAAGGATTGGCTGATGATCTGGTCTTCATGACCAGCTGTTTCCAACAAGGATTTTCAGCTTGGGGGGGTTTGAAATCAAACTTTTGGCAAATTACTTTAAAGGTTATACATAGCTAATATTTCATGTAAAATATAATGGGTACATTAAAATTTAATTGCAGAGGCATTCGAAGGTCAATTGCCCTCATGTGTAACAACCTCATGCAGTGGCATATTTTCCAGGGGGGGGGGGGGGGCAGGGGGTGCAGCTGCCCCCCCAGCATCCCTGGGACAGGGCTTGGTGCACCCTCTCTGCTGCCCTGTCCCCCCTGACTCTTCAGCAAAATGCACCACTCATGACCTGACCTCATGCCATGTTTTACTTACAACCATAAGACTTGTCTATGGATATTCATCACATATCAGACATGATGCCCATCACATCACATTTGCCCATCACACTTAATATTGCAATGCAGGTAAAATATATTATACACCATACAATTGTTAATATATGGATACATGTATGGTGGTATGTGGCAAATATATATGATCATAAATGACCATTTAGAATCATACACCCTGTCGTACATGGAATTTTCAACTGGGTTATCACTGTGAATGGAGATGGGAAATACAGTTGAGAAAGTATTTCATTTTTAGGTATGGCACTTGGTGTGGCAGCGGTTTGATGAGAGGCAGTATCCTATGGTTTCCATTTAATAGTGGTGATATGAACATGGGTGGTATTTGCAGTTTTCATACCATGGCCATAATACCAAAAATGTAGAAGGGGTCAGTATGATTACCACAAGAACTGAATGCTGCAGTATGATGAAAATATTGATATATTGCAATGCTCTAGTACTCTTTGCAGAGAATGAAACTCCTGGTAAAGCTTTATAATAGCATCAGAAGTTAGTGATACCCAGCTTGAGTTTGAAGGTCAATATGGTAGCTAAGAATGACTGATGATACTTATACTGTGGGTTGCATGACTTTTTGAACACCCTGTGTTATATAGAAATTGTGTTTCAGCCACATGAAATTTAAATTTGTTAGAACCACTGGAATTCTATTCAGGAACTATTCAAGATGCATTTTTCCAACCCACTGCCATACTAGTCAAATGTAGAGAATGGGATTGCTGCCTAGGGAACTTGTACTAAAACTCTTATGACTCAAATAGGAAGGTTGCGATTGAACACATCTTGTTCAAATCTTGACATTAAGAACACAAGTGAAATTCCCTTTAATTAGTTATTCAGTGTTTTTGTGATGTTATGATATCCCCAGTTCTGAAGTTGCATTGCCATGGTAATTTTTCAAATGCTTCATTAAGAAATTTCAAAGCACCTTCTGCACCAATCTACTTTACAATTAGGTCAAAATTGCCATGAGTTTGCCTCAAGGCAAATCAGCAAATTGATAACCCTTGCTGTAAGAACAAACCTTGGACGAAGATCCCCATCTCTTCAAAGTGTGCAAATATGGAATGGGCTCCCACTGTTGTCTCCTCACATTTAACTTTGCTCTTCAAGAAAATGTTTAAAAACTTCAATATCTAGTATTATTTGGATTTGTTAATGGCACATTTGCTTTTGAAGAGTTGTGTATGCTCTGCTGTGTCCCTTAAGAATAATACGAGGGGAAGTCAATAAATGAGGTGAATTTCAGTATAACTTGAAAACAGTTTATTCCAGAAACATGAACACACACTATTTTTATATGTAATTACCCCTTCCTTAACACATTTATTCCAGCGACTGACAAGCTTTCTAATTCCATCAGGGAAAAATGTTTTTGGTGAAGAGCGTTGCCAATTATGCACTGCATTTTGAATGTCTGTATCATTCCTGAAATTGCACCCCTGAAATGCATCTTTAATTGACAACCGTTTCTGAATAGTTCATACCACTTGTACATATTTTTTTAATGAAAAACAACTGTCCCCATATTGTGCATGCATTCTACAATAAATTTTACTTGGTTTGAGTCTTTCTGACAGTGAAAATTGAATAACACTTCGCTTTTCAAAGGCGATGCAATCTGAATTAAGAGCTGCAATTTTAAAAACTGCCACCAACAATGTTGCCAACTTTATATTGCTGAAACTATGAGTATTACATGTTCAGACATACAATAATGAGGGTATATGGTAATGAGTACATAATTGGTACATAATGTCCGTGAAAAAATTTAATCCACTTTATTTATTGACTCTCCCTCATATAATGGCTTGGTAGTTTCCTTTTTCTCCCTTTTTCATGCCACTCCCAAGCTTCTGCTTACTTCTTTGTCATTCATTTCTTCACCCTCCCATCACACAGGTTTCTAACCTTAAATTGAAAGCATGCTTATGGTGGTGGCTTTTCTTTGTGTTAGTGGAATTGAATTGAATTGCTTCCCTTCAAATTCCATAGGCACACATTCAAGATGAGTCCTGCTGGATTGGATGAGTTGCATGCCATTCACACTGGTCATCCAGAGGTGCATCTCTATCATGGGAAGCAGTCAATAGGCAATGCAATTTTAATACAAGTTTTGAAGAATAAAGATTCCATGTTCTCTTATGTGATTGTTCTTTTTCTTATACATGCAATATTTTGAATGTCAAAGATTCCATGTTTGCCATTGTGACAGACCTGTCTCACAAAATATATTAATTAAGTTTGACATTGATAGCAAATGATGTGCTGATGAATATGATGCCAAAATTATGACACCTGACGCCTGCATTCTTTGTGAACTTTGCTAAAGTTTGCTAAAGCAACTTTTCATCCTGATTCCTACATGATGTCTCCTGAATCCTGCATTTTACATGTATGGCTCTGGCTGCTGCCAATGCAGGAGATGCCCAGGACCACATGATGTGACCTTATGCTCATCCAGTGGTATTGTCATACCCTTTAATTTTTCAGTTTGGCATGATTTCATTGATGGCAGAGATGAGAAGTAACACTGTGAAAGTAGCACATTACTGGAATCTTAATGTTTTCAGTAGGGAAGATGGTAAGTTACAGTCTGAGAAATGTATGAGTGACATTTCTTTGTCTGGAACTTTCTTGGCAGTCTCTTACAATTTTCTGCCAAAGTAACATTACTATCGCTAGTTTTTTGTTGTTGAAATTGTGTGTCTCTCTAAATTTGATTTATGGACTTTATATTTTACCTAATACAGGGGTAAATTGAAAAGTAAAGAGAATTTTTAAAATAAAAATTTATTCAGAAATGATACAGGCTTTCAAATTAGCTCATTTCTCCACATAATCTCTCAACTTCCTTACACATGTTTCCCACCACTTTACCAGATTGTTGATCCCATCAGAATAAGACTTTTTCGGTTGCTGTCAAAGCCATTCTTGCACCACATCCATTACCCTATTGTCACAAGAAAATCACCGACCTCACAGAGCGTTTTGGAGTGGTCCAAAGAGGTGGAAGTCTGACGGAGCAAGGTCTGGGCTGTAGGGAGGATGTCTTAGAACTTTGAAATTCAAATCCTATAGAGTCTCTACAGTCGGGGAATCAGTGTGTGGCTGAACCATTTAAAAGATACTAAAAAAAAGCTAGTATAAAACTCACATAGATCAAAACTGTTACTAAACTGTGTTATTGTCTTGTTGACTGATAGTAAAGTAAACAACCTAACCTGTTTCAACCAGAATAGCCAACTGTTTGAGATAAAGGAATAAAAATTCCCTTTACTTCTTGATTTACCCTTGTAATTTCAGCTTTGCTTATTATTGTCATTATTTTTTAATGCCAACAGGTGATGCCTTTTTTTTTAATGCACTGACATTTTGGTTGGAGTGGGAGCTGCTCATTGGCAATGGATTGTGATAATGAACTGTATCATTGACTCTGGTGCCCTGAAAGAAGATGTCTACCTATTCTGAAGAAGACCTACAGCATTTTCAAGTGAGACCATACAACAAAAACAACCTTTTAGCCCTGTAGACACTTGTATTTCTTGTATTTATGTCCAGGATTTCTTTCATATTCATGTTTCTAGAACCAGTTGGTTGCCCTTCGTGAAGAAAACTACACATTGAAGGAGCAATGCAAAAGGCAAACAAATGGTAAGTTCATGGCTGAATGAGATGAAAGAACTGCAGGAGATGAATTAATGAGTAAGTATGGATGATGAACCTCTGCCAAGTATCAACTGGATCCAGCTTTCCTTCGAAAAGTTAAAGTTGAAAAGTTCATTGAATTCTGAGATGGTCGAGCACAGGTAATCAGCCCACTGGAGGTGGAATGATCCACCTCGAAGCACCTTTAATTCACCTTTAAGTGGGCAAAGCACAACTTAGGCAGGGGAGCTGAAAAAAAGCTGGCAAACATTTCAACAGCTTGTAACTGTCAAATATTGATTGTGTATTAAAATTTAATTTGTTTGCTGTATTTATGAAATTGTGTTTCTCCCATAGAAAACAGTAGAGCATTTTTTTTTAACCACCCTATAAACATTCCAACAGTGGCATGCTCTTTACTTTGCACCCAGTATAAGCATGGATGAGCAGAATGCTTAGGAGACAAAATTATATGTTAGGTAAGGAATAATAATTCAAGTGGAATGCGAAATATTGAAAATATGAACCTCAAACCTCTTGCACTTTGAAAATCTACAGGGTGTTCATATTTAAACGCAACATAGGGAATATTTTGCCGCCTGGAGGTGGAGGTCAGCGAACACTATAAAGTCCACCGGGTTGCCTATCTGCAAGGAAGCACACCAGTTGAGTGATAGGTTTTACCCTTCCAGATATGCAACCTGGTGAGCTATAGGGCACGCTCTGAACTCCACAAACAGGCAGCAAAAATGTCCCTATGTTGCGTTTAAATATGAACACCCTGCATATGGTATATGAACCAGCTCCAGAACAGTATACTTTTTTTCTGAGTCTGAAGCATTTCTCCATGAGCTGATCTTTCATCATCAGTAATAAGATAGGTTGGACTGATCATGATGTATGCCGGAATGCCGTATCCATTCCCACACTCATATTTTTTTGTTTCTTAAAAGTGTGTACTTTCTCTTCTGATGTTGCATTTCCTCAAAGGAATGGTGGGCTGTCATGGCTCACATTGCTTGTTCAATACAAGACAAGACTTCAGTTTCATCACCTTCCCAATATGAGGGTTGACAGTAGTAATGGATCATGAATAAGGTTAGAAAGTATTGGAGTCTTGGCTCATCTGCTAAATGATTCTTTGCTCCAGTTTTTTAGAAATTCTTTCCAAAAATGAATAATTGTTTTCCCCTTGAATAAACTCTTTTTCTTTGTATTTGTTTTTCTCCATGTAAAATTTTAGTTTTCATTTCACTCCAACTATTAGGTTGAGGCATAAGTTCTGACCCTCCATGACAAATGTTAAGGAAGTTGACCGTCATTTTTTTATGTAAAACTGTTGCTGCTATTGCGTTTTGTATTTGATTGCTGGTTGTCTGCCAGGTATTTTGATACCTCATTTGCCACTAACTGTTTATTGTATCACTCCATTTTTCGGCACAATGATTGACCAAAATGTTTACTTCAGCACCCTCTTACTTTACACGCACCACTGCAAGCTGACAGTGACTGCTGCATACCAAGAACTGCAGGAAACCTGTGTTGAAACTGCTCCAAGCCTTTCAACATGCGAGCGATGGCTCAAGAAGTTCGCCTCTGGGAGCGACAACATTGATGACATACCCCACTCTAGACAACCCACTGAGCTGAAGAAGGGAGATCTGTAACAACTGCTTGATAAAGACCCGGGTCAATCTTCACATCAACTCGGACAACAGGTCAGATGCGACCTTAAAACCATCATCAGACATCTCCACAACCTTGGCAAGGTGCACACACAGAGCGTTTGGGTACCTCACGAACTCAGCGAAGAAAACAAGGAAGACCTGACATATTTGATGTGAAGATTGACCCGGGTCTTCATCAAGCAGCTGCTGCAGATCTCCCTTCTTCAGCTCAGTGGGTCGTCTTGAGTGGGGTTTGTCATTGATGTCGTTGCTCCCAGAGGTGAACTTCTTCAGCCATCACTTGCATGTCAAAAGGCTTGGAGCAGTTTCAACGTAGGTTTCCTGCAGTTCTCAGTATGCAGCGGTCCCTGTCAGCTGGTGGTGGCACATGTGTAAAAAAAGGGCCTGGCAGTAAACATTTTGTTCAATCATTGTGCTGAAAAGTGGAGTGATAAAATAAGCAGTTTGTGGCAAATGAGGTATCAAAATACATGGCAGGCAACCTGTAGTTAAATACAAAATCCAATAGCTGCAAAAATTTTGCATCAGAAAATGACAGTCAAATTTCTAAACATAGGTCATAGAGGGTCAGAACTTATGCCTCAATCTAATATATCTTTCTGGGTTCCTTCAGTCCCTCTTTTGGAAAGCTTCTGTTATGGTTTTGCTTATCCTTTTTTTTTTCTCTCAAGAAACAAGAATTGCCTTAGCATCTGTCTCTATCCATTCAATAATCACATGCAAGGAGCTGGAATCATGCAGGTCTTTGAGTAAGAACCATAGCCAATTTTCAACTGTTGAAGTTGAAAAGTAAGTTGGCCGCTGCACGCTGGTTCAAAAAGTTCAACGACGGCGACCTCAGCCTCGAAGACAAGTCTCATTCTGGCCGACCGTCAACATTTGACGAGGATGCATTGCGTTCCGCTTTGGAAGACGAGCCATCGTCAAGCACTTGAGACTTGGAGTTCTTGGAGTTGGCAAGTCAATGGTTCATCGTCATCTGCAAACGCTCGACTTTATGCACAAAAAGCCCCGCAGGTTCCTCATGAGCTGACAGAAGCACAGGCCCGGAAGCAGGTCAAGGTTTGTCGTCAGTTGCTCGAGAACCCATTGGCCGACCGATTTTGGAAGCGCATTGTGATGTCTGACGAGAAGTGAGTCTATTTGGTCAACCATAACAAGCAAAAGCAGTGGGTCCCACGAGGTCAAGAAGTGCAGCCAACAGTTCGACCGGATCGTTTTGGCAAAAAGGTGATGCTTTCAGTTTGGTGGAACTTTGAGGGCGTGGTCCACTTTGAGCTGGTTCCGAATGGTCGTGCTGTGAACGCCCAGCTGTACACCGAGCAACTGGACCGAGTCTACAATGTGCTGAAGGAGAAGTGCCCGGTCTTGATTCAATGCAAGCGAGCTTTGTTTCAGCAGGACAACGCACCAGGCTCACTGCACAAGAATGACGCAGGAGAAGTTCGAGGAGTTGGAAGGAGTTGAAGTTCTGCCGCATCCCGCCTACAGTCCTGATACTGCTCCATCCGACTTCGGCCTGTTTCGATCTATGGAACACATTCTGCGAGGACGACGCTTTGAATCTTTTGATCAAGTTGAGGAAGCGTGTCAGGAACTTTTTGACTCGAAGCCCAAAGAATGGTACTTCAAGCAGATCCGGATGCTTGCAGATCGATGGCAGAAGATCGTTGAGAATGACGACCTTTATTTTGAAGAATAGTTGTTGTTGATTTTTATTTGAATTTGCGCATAAAAATTTATTTTTCCGCAGCTGCCCCAGAATATTTGGGACAACCTAGTAATTACTATTGAAAGGGTGAACAATTTTTTAAATTTAGTATTTCCCATAAGTCACTAGACTCCTTGATTAATTCATACCTCCTTTAATGTCAATGTGTGCAATTGAAGGTGTACACATTTATAGTATATATTATAGTTTTCTTGAACATAAATTCAATGAATTGTATTCAATGAAGTCTACTGATAGAAAAATATTTTGACAAAAATAAAGAACATTTTTAAAAATATTTTTTGTAGGACTTCGACTTGATAGGGTTAGTAGGACTAGTAGGGCTAGCAAAAATAAAGAATAGAAGCCTGAGTCACAAAAGATGAATTGCTATTTAGCAAAGACATATTTATTAGATTATTGAAAACTGAAATTGCCAAAAGTTGAAAAAAGAAGGCTCTTTTCCATGCAGCTACTATAAAGTTAATGGAAGTCAATGACAACTTCAACTGGTTCTTGAATGGTGAACTGAATATCCATTTTTCTTAAAAGTAGAATATTGTAAAAATAAGAAGGGACTAGTGACTTTCAACCTATTAATCTATGCCCTCACTGGAGATATTTTTTTTTTAAAATAAAACTTGTTCTGTATGTCATTTATACTAGGTTGAGGAAAAAGTTTGTGTGCCGTGTTAAAATAATGATTTTTTATGCAAGAATTTATTCAAAAAGAACAACAACTATTCTTCAAAATAAAGACCATCATTGTCCACGACCTTCTGCCAACGATCTGCAAGCTTTCGGATTTGGTCAAAGTACCACTCCTTTGGCTTTGAATCGAAAAATTCTTGACATGCTTCTTCAACTTCATCGAATGACTCAAATCGGCGACCTTTCATAAAGTGCTGCATTGATCGGAAGAGACCGTAGTCAGATGGAGCAACGTCTGGACTATAAGGCTGGATGCGGCAGAACTTCGACACTGTCCAATTCTTCAAACTTGTTGCTGGTCTTTCTGGCGGTATGCAGCTTTGCATTGTCTTGTTGAAACAAAGCGCGTTTTCGACAAACAAGACTTGGGTACTTTTCAACCAGCGCATCGTAGACTCGATCAAGTTGCTCGCAGTAAAGTTCAGCGTTGATGGCGCGACCATTCGGCACAAGTTCAAAATGCAAGATTCCTTCGAAGTTCCACCAAACGCAAATCATGATCTTCTTTCCAAATTGATTTTGCTTTGGAACGGATGGAGGAGTTTGACCTTTTGGGACCCAACGCTTGCTTCGATCGTGATTGACCAGGTAGACCCACTTCTCGTCTGATGTCACAATTCGCTTCCAAAAACGGTCATCCAACGGATTGTTGAGCAATTGGCGGCAAATTTCGACTCGTTTGGCGGCTTGCGCTTCGGTCAACTCGTGTGGATCTTGTCGTGGCTTTTTGTGGACGAAGTCAAGTTGCTTGAGATGATTCCAAACTGTCTTCTGATCGACACCAAGTTCTTCAGCCAATTCGTGTGTGCTTGATGACGGCTCAACATCCAAAGCGGCTTGCAAGTCTCCTTCGTCCAGAACCGTTGGTCGTCCGGAACGTGGCCTGTCTTCAAGATCCAAATCGCCTTCATTGAAACGCTTGAACCATTTCTGTGCAGTTCGCGGTGCCACCGTACCTTCACCTTCAACGTTGCAAATTGCTTTGGCAGCTGCTCTTGCATCCAAATTCTTTCTCCAATAATGACACAGCAATACGCGAAGCTCAAAATTTGTGATTTCATAATCAGACATCTTAAAAAATCAATAAAATTTCATAATAGCCACGAAACCAGATCAAAAACACAAAAATATATAAAAAATCATTATTTTAATACAGCGCACAAACTTTTTCCTCAACCTAGTAATTTATGTTTGCAACAGACATTTGAAATTTAATCCAAATTCTTTGAGCAAGAGCAACACCATGAGCAATTATTCAAAAGAAATTCACTATTGAAAATGGATTGGGTCTGGATTTCCTTTCAGTCACCAGACTCTGCCTGCCACTTTCTCCAGCATAAACCAAAAAAATTCTAGATCTGCTATGAATAAACGTTGAGCAGATTCTTTGTATTCATACTAATTGATTCATTGATCACCAAGTGGAAAGGTGCTTATCAAAACCATCTGCAAGAAAAGGCCTACCTAAATAATGAATTTCAATGGAAGAGAAATTTAATACTGCATTGCTGGTGTGCAAGCTTAATGCTTGGAATCAACTTCATAACCAGCACAATCTCTTCTCCAAAATCAGTATCAGTATTATTGGTAGCATTGCCAATAAATTAATTTTGATGAATTTCGGAAGATCTATTGGAAATGTATCCAACAAAGCACATTAGAGTTTCATTAAAATGGTTCTATTGAGAACAGAAATGTAAAGGTAAAACCTTTTCATTCTGTTGTTGGACATGGTCCTGAGTTACTTTTGCTGCTGGTTGGGTAGAACATCAGAATGGTTAGGGTTAAAGTTATTTTTTTTTGCCCTGCCCTGTTTATTCACTCAAACTGCAGTGAATCAATGTAATTGATAGAAATACTTTCAATTTCAAATGCAAATTAAAAGATTGCATGTAGTATTAAATGGTACAAATGCATCAGAAAATCAGCGAGTTATTGAAAATCCAGAGGAAAAAGGATTGATTTGATTGATTTTGTTTCAAGTTTCATTGCACCTTGTTCATAGATGTCATTGCCATAGGAGTTTTACCCAATACAATTTGATTTTGACTAAACCAAATTCATTTCATCGTATATCTTTGGAAAAGGTGTCCTTTGCAGAGTCAAAAAATACTAATTTAATTGTAATTTGAAGTGTTTTCAAAGAATTAGTTTAGGTTAATTTCAATAATATTGAATGAAGGGAAATGCATATGATAAAAAACCAAACTTTAATTCAAGAAGTAACTTTCTCAAAATATTGTAGCTTATGGACTTGTTCTAGGGAATGTAACTTTTATCCTTTTTCCTCACACTCTTCCAACTCAAAGTTGGAAGAGTGTCATGAAAGTCACCTATTCTAAGGATTTCCTCATGTAATTTGCACAATTGAATATTAATCTTCTACCCGGTGGGGACGTTTTCAGAATGTCAATGTAATATTATGCCAAGGTCAGGGAAAGGATTAAAAGAGATTGATTTTAAAATTACTTGGTAGCTAATGGGACTTCCTCTTTACTCAGCTAACTTTAATGTCCTTTTATCCAAACTCTTTTCATTTATGTTGTCTTGAGCTTATCTTCAAAAAGGTCAATGAGAAACATACATACATACATACATTCATACATTTTCTTGCACGCTTTTCCCAACTTAATGGGGTCGTGGTTTGAGCATTCCCAGGAGCATCCTCCAGTGATCTCGATTCTGGGCAACAGACTCGAGCTCAGCTGGTGGAATGCCGAGCCTCTCATGACAAAGCCGAGCGACGTAATCACTCCAACTTGTATGAGGTCTACCAACAGGTCTTTTGCCAGTCATCTTGGCCTGGAAGACTCCTCTTGGGAGCCTTTCAGGGGGCATGTGGCAGATATGACCAAACCACCTGGCCTGAGACCTCTCGATCCGGAGAAGCAGCTGCTCAACATGGAGACTCTCGCGGATGGTAGAGTTCTGCATCCAATCACGGCGCGTTACGCCAGCCACTCGATGCAAGAACCTTATTTTGGCAGCTTGTATTCGCAATCTGGTGCTTTCGGTCATTCAGAAACATTCTGTATTAATTTTCAATATTTAGAACTAGGCTGTTCATGTAGCCTCACTAAGACAACCAATGTTATTTTTCGCATGAAATGGACAAATACTATATCCTTGATTTATATCTTAAATTCTTTATTTACTGTTGCTATTCGGAAGTTGGAAATGTAAGGTTTTGGACCCGTGGCTTCTTTGTACTCATACAGAGTTACAGGCCTTGAGGAAACAGGTGGATTTGACTCATGCTGAACTGAGTCGAGCCCAAAAAACCATCCAGAGAAGCAAGAAAATCAAAGATGTTGAGACACTCACTGAGGAAAACTATCTCTTGCAAGAGAAACTTCATTCTCTTGAAGAAGATTTTCGAGCTCAGAATGATGCCTTACTTCAGGAACTTTCCAAGGTTCACATTTTATTTTTTCTGATGAGTGCATGTGGAAGCTAGGGAATTTTTTGCATGCATGAAGCCCTTTTGTTTTATTGCTGAGGGAAAAGAAAACATTGTTTTCTTTTCCCTGGTTTGTTTCAGCTGAATGAATTCTGATTATTTATGATTATCATTGTTATTGCTCTTTTTAGGAATACACAGGAGTAGGCCAAATTAAGCAAAGCATGGATATTCAATCATTTATCCACTAGAATAGAAAGCTAGAATCTACTGAAGAATAACACCTCTTAGTGCTCCAAGTTTTTAGCTACCTCATTTACAAGAAATGCCTTATATGGCCTTCACCATATTGAAAAATGGCAGCCACATGGGATCAGTACTGGTGAATAGCCCTTTCCAAAATCTTTTGAGTACAGCCTGTGACTCTTGGGTGATCTTAGCTTGCCAATTCCCTAGATTCTACTGCTGGTCTACTTGTATGTAAACTATTTCCTGAAGTTTTCACCAAATTGCTGAATTGAACAGGTTCTAAATGAGGGGTTTTAAGTAGCCATATTTCATGTGCCTTCAAGTCTGGCATGTGTATCACAGAAAAAAATATGCAAGAGATGGTGAATGTGGTGCTTTTTATATGGATCATGAATCAATTGCTTCAGAAAGATGCCTGACTTAAGGGTGCCAGAAACTGCATCAGAACAAGTCTGATTTACACCCTTCTGATTTTGCATCTTTCAGAACACTTCAGGAAAAGTTTACTGGAACATTATCTTTCAGAATCTGTGGGATCCTCTTGAGATCAACCAAATGCAAGGTGCTTTCCTTTGATGATTTTTCAATGGGGTTCAGGTTTTCCAGCTGTTGTTGGAAATGTTGAAAGCCATATTGAAGGTTTCTTTCACCAGGTTCAACAAAGAGTTGATGTCTTCATATCTATGTCCATCACCAGATTCCAGCTCTCCCCTCCTGTGATTTACTGATCAAAGTGTAATGGTTGGTATTTTTTTTGGCCCACCACGTAGATTGTGAAAGCAAATGAGGAGCTGGAAAAGCAAGTGAAGAAGGAGGATGGTGTTGAAATGAAATTAGGTAGTCATCATGTAGAAGACAAAAAAGTTGACCAAATTCTTCAACAAGTTGATCTTCATCTAAAGAGGTAAGTATTTATCATATCTTCCCCAGAAAAGGAATCTTTCCTCCCTCTCTGGCAAATGAGATTGGGGTTTAAGACCTTGTTATATGGATTGGTCCTCAGGTTTGAGGAAAACCTAGATGATGGGATACACGAGCAGGAAGAATCAAGTATACCAAAGGAAGAAGAAGGCCATACAGGAAGAGTCCCAGGAGATGTACATCAACTTTCTGCCCTTGTTGTCCGTAAGAGCATTTATAAAGGCTGGAGGGAGTATCTTCCGGCATGTTGTAAGTCTGTTCTCAAATGGTAGAATTGAAGCAAAGCATGAGAGAAAGGCAAGAAATGGAAGGGGACATAGGTGCATTTCGACTTGCTGCTGAGCAAGCTGAACATCATCGTACAGAACTGGAAGGACGGCTTCGAAGAAAGCAGGAGGCCTTTCTCCTTCTCCAGAAGGAAAAAGATTACTTCCATCATGAATCCAGGTCAGTAGTCCAATATGGATTGAGAAAGGCTTAAAGCTGGCAGCATGTAATCAGTGCATTGCCCATGTGGCCCAGAAACTGGACCCATTACTTTCCCATGAGGTAAAATAATGAGCCCTGTTCTTGAGATGGAGTTCTTCCATTCATAGAGGAAGGGACTGGTGAATGAAGAGTGGGAAGGGGTCAATCAGTCACTGTAGACAACCTAGGAATCAAGCATTCCATGTCTCACAAACTCTTGACAATCTTGTTCACTCTGCATTATACTCATCTCATACTTTTTACTCATCTCCCCTCATCCTGCCCCCATCCTATTGCCCCATGTTTTTTAGTCACAAAAACATTAGGGTTGTACCAAAAGCTTTGGTTCCATCATTTGCTTCAATGAGAACCTTGGCATTACACTGCTGTGCAACATCTACAAGGTCAAGTGTAACAAAATGTCAAAATTCCCTCTTATACCAAATATTTGACTCATGTGGTTCAAATGTTATTTGTTGGAATTGTATGTTTCTGCTGTTTAATCCAGTCCTGAATTTGACTCTGTTGGTTGAACACAGAGAAAATGGCATTGGAAGCCAGGCAGTTGTTAATCATAGAACTGCATGAACAGGGCTTGAAAAGACCAGAAATTGGAAAGGCAGGCAAAAAGTTGAACTTGAGCTAAGCCTTCATCGAAAGGACATTGGATCAATACTTTGAGACAGGCTCTACCACCAATTGTTCTGGAGGCAACAGGAAGACAACGAGAATGAAGAAATTGGTCAACCAAGTCAAGTGCTGGATTTGGCACAATCCCAACATGTCCATCAGGAAGATTACAGAGGAGATGAATGTCTCAAGGTTGACAATAATGAGGGTGATCTAGAATGATCTAGGGTTCACTTCCTACCAGCTCCATAAGCTACAGCTCCTCAGTGCAGCCAGCAAGAATAAGAGATTGTCTTGAAGTCATCAGATACTGGAGTGGCTTGAGTATGGTTTGCCCCCCAACATCATCTTCTTGGATGAGAAGTTATTTGCTGTGCTGGCAATCCACAGCAGGCAAAATGATCAAGTTTTGGCATGAAATTGAAAGGAGATTCCTTGGTATTCTGGTATTCTGATTGGTATTCTGCACCCAGAAGCTGGCCTCTTTTGTGGTGTGGACCACCGTCATCAACAAGGACAAGTCCCCTCTGTCTTCATTCCCAAGGGCATCAAAATCAACTAGGATGTCTACATAAAATCCATCCTGCAGGATGCATTGCTCCCCTGGGTTCAAGATCTGTTTGGGGATGAGCCTTGGACATTCCAGCAGGATGGAGCAACATCTCATATGGCTAATGTGACCCAGGGCTGGTGTTGGTAAAATTTGCCAAGGTTCTTGACCAAGGAGGAGTGGCCTCCATCATCTCCAGTCTAAACCCTCTTGACTGTGCTATTTGGTCAATCCTTGAGTCTAAGGCCTGTTCCAAGCCCCACCACAATCTGGATCATCTCAGACAAGATTTGGTACATACCACGTATTTAGGACAAAATTCCAATGAAAGTGGTGAGGAACAGCATCAACAACTTTGAGAAGAGTTAAGGGCCATAATCAAGGTCGAAGGTGACCACTTTGAGTGAAACTTATGCCATGTCTGGTCCATTATGTCAGGAACATGCTGTGCAAATTTCAGGTAAATAAACCACGCTATTTCTAAAAAAATTTGCAGTTTGGTTTGTTACACTTCACCTAAACCACCTTGTACAAACACAGCTTCTTGCTGACTGCCAGGGACCAATTTGGTTCAAGATTGGCATTGTGGAGACTGCAGAAAGACATTGAACTGAAGTGCAAGTTGAAGCTGGCAACTAAGTGGAAAGCTGAAATGGAGAAATGGGGTTGAAAAACTTGATCAGCCAGCCACATTACTGATCTCAACCCTATTGAAATTGCATGGAAACTGCTCATGATGTGGTTGCAAACAAAAAACTCAGAACTAATTGGCCCCTGGTGTCAGCATTCAGATGAGAGTGGAAAGTACTCCCAATGGACTTAACTGTAGGACTTGTACAAAGTATGAAAACTTGTGTTTCTGAAGTCTTTGAAAGTTGGAATGATTTGATCTTGCATTAGTGAATGGGGGATCCTGTGTACATAAATACCATAAAATAATCATCACTTCATCAACTAGTCTAATGAAGTTACAGGGATGGGAGACTTTGATAAGTACTGTAGATGTTGGAAGCAGTGCCTTGAACAATTGAAAGGTTGTTCACCAAGTGTGTAAAAGCACAAAGATCTGAAATGGATTTGAGCATGGGGGTTTTCTAATGAGCAGGTCCTTTTCTTTTTGCCTCTCCCAGTATGAGAGACTATGTATCAAGGCAAAGTTACTACTTAGAGTTGGCATTATAAATGTTTTAGGAACAGGTTGGAGGAGAAGGAAAAGGAGATAGTCCAATTGAAGGGAATGTGTGAAAGACTCCAAAATCAGTTGAGTTCCAAGCTGGCTACTTTGGCAGAACAGAACCGAAAGTTGGAGGGCATAAAAGATCATGTGAGTTCTTTTCTCAGTTAGTAATAAGTGAATTACACTTTTTGCCAAGATGGTGCTTGTTTGCAGGAAGTCATGGAAGAACAAGTTCGTGATCTTGAAGCCAAGAGACTGATGCAGGAATCCCATTTGCAAGAAGCAGAGGAAAGAAATGCAAGTATGAAGAAAGCATTGGAAGAGAAGGAAAGTCAACTCAAGTCACAACAGGCTGAGCTGGAGCAATTAACAGAGGAAAGAGATAGGGCCATTTTGGACTCCAAAGACTTTCAAACCCAAGTATCAAGACTTTCTTCTGTGAGTCTCAATAGTTATTACTTTTATTTTCTCACCATATGATTTTTATGTGTGAAATTGATAAGGACAAGGTAGGTTGCTAAAATTATAAGGGAAGTATGAGGACTTCCTTATGAATGATGTTGATACACATTGGGACTGTGGCCTGTATTCATGTTGCTCCCCTAACTGTTAAGGGACCCCTAACTCAAGAGAGTTAGGAATCCCCTAGATGTTTTGTATTCACGTTCCTCCCTAGCTAAGGGATCCTTAAACCCAACTCTAGTAGTAGAAGATAGGGGAGCTTCCAGTTTTTCTTCTAGAAGCTTGCGTGTTAAATGCACTTTATCTCTGGCAGCACATCATTCATAGATTTTTCTCATGGCATTTCATCACTTTTGAGAGCATCTAAGGATAAAAATCTCCCCTAAAAATCAATTAGTCCTTTTATTCACGTTGTCCACTTGAAGGATGACGTTGAGTGAAACTTGCTGCTGCTATATAGAAGTCACAGATAAAAAACTATATTTCCTACTCCAATTTGAGAAAATATCTCTGCTCTGATTATAGCTATTACCAAGAAAATTGCACTGAACCTAGGCCAGTAAGTTTTCAAGAGCATTGTGGGATTTCATTGAAATGCTTCGTGGCGAGTCAAGGCTATTAGTCATATTTAAAAGAAGTTGGAAATCATTGCAGTGGACTTGAGCACTTGCTGGTAGTTTAGTGGAGGAGATGCCTTCATTCTGCTGTTTGCATGCCATGCAGGTCATACTAAACATTTAGTGCAATCTTTGGTTTGCCTTTTGCTGAATATAGTTTTGATGAAATTCTTTTAAAATAATAACAGATCAGCAGCTGTTAATACAGAGTTTGCAACAAGGCCCATATTTACGTCACTCTCCCAGGAACAGTATATCCTAACAGTTAGGGAATCCTTTAGGAAGATGGAGGAGAGGGTGCATGCGCTGGAATGCTTTCATCTTGGTGGCCTTCTCATCACACACAGAAGTCAAGGGATCTCTGCTCATAAATTAATTGTTGCTTTTTTTCTCGAGTCTGACACTTTTTGATGGCTATGATACCCAGTTATAGTACTTCCCATGAATTAGTGCCAAGGTCAAATGAAAATGTGTCCTACTCGTATTTAAAAAATTGCAATTGATCTCATGAACTCTCATTGTTTCATCTAAAAGATTACATTGCAATGATTTTCTTCCCATTGGCTTGAGTACCAGCCTAGGCCCAAGTGGGTACTCAAAGGTAATGCAAAACAAATTATTTATATTCAATTTTAAAGTTAGAGTTGTACTTTTACATCAATGCTGCATCGATGATCATTGATGGAACATGCATGACAGGAGTGTCAATCAAATGATAAAATAATACAAGAGCATTATCTATATCAGTGGTATTCAAAAAGTGGCTCACTAAGATGAACTAATAGTTGACTTTTTCACATTTTGCCATTTTATCGGCACTCATGAATAATCGTGATGAACAATTTTTTAAATCCCAGATTTGGAATCCTTTGCTGTAAACTGGCAAGTTTAGTCATTGTTTAGATATTCAAATACTTGTAATACATATTTACAATTAGATGCTTATGTATTTAGGTGTGCACCTGCTGAACTTGTCTGAAATTCGGAGCATCTCTCTACTGTGGAGAAGTGTCTTACCTTGCAAGTAAATGGTGAAGTTTATGAGAAAAAAAGGAGTATTTATCGAAAATTCAACTTGTGACAAAGCAGCACCTAGAACTGATGCCTTTATACGAGCCCTGAGTAGTGACAGTTTTTATGACTAAAGAGTTGAAAGTGTGTGTGGATACAACAGGAATAGGCAGGGGTTTTTTTTCTCCCCATTTTCAAAATGGCACTTCCCATTTTAAGCAACTTGACCAAGAGGTCGATGGACAAATAAAGGGTTATTGATGCAGAGATTGTGGATCTTTTTTAATGCGGCTTACTCCAGGTTGACTAACGTTTTAAGCGTGGCCCACTCAAGGTGGAGTAAAGTGTCCCTGAGGCCCTCGCCTGAAAAAGTTTGAGGACCACTGATCTATATGAACAGGTAAAAAAATTCTCTGAATCCAATATCAATATCCAAATGCAAAGACATGAACCTGACAAGGGAATGCTGCTCTCCGGAAGACTGCAACGAATTTGCAGGAACCTGCTAAGAGTGGCTGAAGGCTCCCCTAACTTCTTTACAACTTCCTATATCTCTTAGGGGTACGTTTAGGGATTCCCTAGCTAAGGGAAGAACGTGAATACTGTACCCCTAGGGGACCCTTATTTTCAAGCCTTTTCAGTCATCATCTTTTAGGGAACCCTTAGCTAGGGGTCCCCTAACTCTTAAAGGATCCCTTAGCTAAGGGAGAGATATGAATACAGCCCTGTATTTTCTGGAGTAATGGTACATGTGGGGGAATCTCATCAAGGCATTTCAGATTATTAATATTTTTAACATTTTGACTGCTAAGGACAAGGCTTGGTGTTATTTTTAATACATTGTTGTGTCACATGAAAGTCAACATGTTAAGCACTGTATTAAATATTGTGGGGCTTGTCCCTCAGCCTGATTTATATTGTTAAAAGTGGACTTTTTTAGTCAAGAATTTGTAGAACAATGTAAACTCACTGACAATTCTGAAAGAAATTATGTAAATGTGATGGCATTGCCCAGTGGTACATTTGAAAACATTTAAATGCAGGCATAATCTATTGAATCATTTATAGCAGACCATGTATACTGTATATGCAGTCACAGTGGGAGCAATGTATCTATAAGTAACTAAGGAAGTTATTGCCAGGCTTATATATCTTTTGATGGATAGGAATATCTTAGAATAATGGTGAGGGATTGATTGCTCAATCTTCATTCATATCATTCTAGGCAGGAAAGCTTTGTGGCATCTAGCCCAAAACATAAACTAGCCTCAGCCCCTAAAATAGGAGAATAGAGCTGACATTCCATAACCTTGAATGGCTAGTGTATGGGTCATTCCAGACTATTTCACTTTCTATTTCTGCCAAATTCACTATGGCAAAAAAGCAATCTTTGAAATGCGAACCCCTGAAAATATGCCCCCAAGGGAAGCATCTGAAACTTGACATTTTTCCTGAACTGTGTCTCAGTAGGCATGTTCATTTATGTCAAGTTTCAACTTTCCATGTCTCTCAGTTTGACTGAAGCAAAAACATTTCTTTGAAAATATCTCACCCCAAAATGTGTGCCCCCATGGCATGTTCCTCCAAAGTCTGATTTTTTCAGAACTCTGCATCCCAATAGCTACTTGTGTACCAAGCTTCAGATTTCTAACTTCTCTTGAACATGGTTAGAATTAGCGTCAGTCACTCACTCACTCAGTCGCAATTGTCTATGTATATAAGATAGTAGGTTATGGAATTTTAATATTTTTTTCCTCTTGGACAGAGCAACAATTCACATGAGTCATGATGATATCATATTGGCCCCTCGTTTCCTAGTGTCTCAGTTCAATTTACTCAAATTGTTCACAGTCGTCCTATCTGAGGTCTTGACAGGTTGCTGATCAACTTTAATGAAATGAAGTAATTATCAAAGTATAGTTTGAACCCAAATTGAAGGTAACTCAATAATGAGATTCTTAACCTAAGATCAGGAAAGTCCCAATTCTGGATTGATAGGCTTACATTTCCACAATATGGTTCAGATTGAACAAGGTTGCCTCCAGGAGTGCAAATGGTTGTTTGGTTCCTATGGTAACAACTTTCATATAGCAGTATGCCTTTCCTGGTGGAAGTTTTCTTTGCCTAGGGACTTACAGCCTGGATATGCAGGTGTTTATAAAGTCCTTGTGCAACTTTAAAATTTAATGTCTTTAAATGTACACTTTAAATGTACAACTGTCAATGGCTTATAATTATAAATTAATAATTATGAATGTTTTTTTTTACATACTAAGTATACATTTCTATGCCTCTACATAGTAGGCATATTTCATGATATATCATTCAATTCAATATTCCAAAAGTTTAAAAACCTTTTTCAGTTGTCCCTGAATGATTCCATGAATTGCATTTATGATCTTGGCCAAACGTTATTTCTAATAATGTTTTGATGAGTAAAAGACACTTATAACATGGCTTCATAAAATGTAGACTAATGGGAACAAGTCAGGTGAATGAGGGGGTCAAGCAATTGGTCCACTTCCACCAAACCACTTGGCTGAGAAAACTTCATCTTGGAACTGTCCCACATTTGGACAAATTCCTTGGCCACCTTGTTCACTAAACAAGTGTCTCACTGGACTATGTTTGGGCCATGCTAAAAGTGTTATTTTCTCATAAAAGCAACATTCTTAGGATGAGATTTTAGCCATGATCACAAATGCAATTCATGACATCACTCTGCAACAACTGGAAAATGTTTTTAAGCTTTTAAAAAATCTGTTTGAATGATATATCATGAAATATGGCAGTCATGTAGAGGCATAGAAATGTATACTTGGTATGTAAAAAAAAAACTTTAATTCTTATGCTTTCATATGCCGTTGACAGTTTGCTTCTATGATGTATACATCCAAAGTTATTACATTTTAAAGTTGCACAAGGAATTGATAAACACCCTGTATATATTGTTATTAGCAAGTTTGTTTCTTGTCAATGAAGTTGTCAATGAAGCAAAATGCCTCCAAAAGTCTATCATTGTTGGGAAGGCTATATTACTGCGATTCCTGATGTTAACTATTCATATTATGCCATTGTGAAGCAGTGCAAGAAGAAAGGCTTGAGCCTCTCAGTGATAGGGATCCACAATGTTCTGAACACAGTTGGGAAAGCTTGAACTGGGATTTGATGAAAGAGCCAAAAATCAGGTATGTCTCAGCCACTTCTGAAGTGCACCTAGACCATCTTCAACAAAGTCTGACAGATGGAAACCCAAGAGAATCCACCAACCCAAAGGTTCATGGCAAAGAAAGTTGGAGTGTCCATGGAAACTATCAATTGTATTATCAACAAATATCGGGGACTGCCGCCACTCTCATTGAGGTGCATCAAGGCAATGCCTCCAGTCACACTTCTGCTTCAACAAGAACTTTCCTCAAGAAGATGGAGGAGATGATTCAGATTTGTGCCATTCCATTTTCAGACATCTGTCAAGTCTTCCAATGTATTATCCATGGATTTTTTGGGGTTTGGCCTTCACAAGAGTTGCTTGGAAAGAAGGCAGTCAAAGGGGACATGGACTCTGGAAAGCTTGCAAGGAAGAGTGGGAGAAGATACCTCTAGATGTACTAAGGAGGAGCCTCTGGGAATGGAGAATGAGATGTCAGACTATTGCTAGTATCCAGGAGCATTAATTTGTGGTGGTGCAGAAAATATAAGTCAACCCATGAACATCTTGTTAGTCCATTACCATAGCAACCAAACAACCCACTGTATTCAAGCACTAATCTTAAATCAAAACTGAATTGGCTTCTCTCTGTCGGATTACATTGCTAAATGATGCCTGTAATAAGGAGTCATTGTCTCATCAGCATGTAGATGCTCTTACACTGGGAAGAACTGGAAGAACCTCTCATTCAGAAGGGTTGACAATGACTCTACTTGAGATAGTTTTTCATCTTTTTCCAGTTTGTTGTTATCAGCTAAATGAAAATATTTCATTATTTCCTCAAAGCAGTTGCATGATATGCTGGAGTAGTCCATTAGCCTCATCAGGAAAATGTACATATGATGCTGCAGCAAGGATGCATAACCAGTTAAGATTAGAATAGCTAGGAACAACTGTATTTCATGAGGAAAACTTTGTAGATATGATTGCCCTTCCTATGTGCACAGGTCACTGATTGTTCACAGAGATAAGTACGGACATCATCATAATTGTACTAAGTATTTCAAAAATGGTAATTGGGAACAGATCCATAGACTATTAAGGGAGGTTAAGCTCAACAAAAGAGCCAAATTTGGCAATATGTTCGGTTGGTAGTTCTTTTTTGGTCCACTTATGCACAACTAGTGTCGCCGTGGTCACTGTATGCTTCCTCTTCCCCAGAGCAACTGGAGCAAAATCAATGTTCTCAACTGTGTCAGAATCACTGACTTCAAAGATTTCTCCATTATCAACTGCGTCTTATGTGTCTGGAACAGAACAGAAAATTGGATATTTAATGCCCAGTGCTAGAATATTGTGCTGTAATAAATCTTTACTCTGCCACATAGACCTAGGAATTTTCTTACATCAATTTGAACTGTTGAAATGTATGTTCGGAATTCAGCTGGTGCTTCCCTGAGGAGCAAGGATGCTGGAAAATTTTTTATTCCCAGATCTTTATCACCAAAATCAAAGTCTTCATCACTCATTTCAGGTTTATGAGCATGTGAATTACCTTCTGAAATATTTTTGCAATGTTCAAAACAGATATTTCAGCCTTGATTATATTAGGGTCACCTTTGATTGGCCATCCTAAGCCGTGTAGTATTTTGAACTCCTTAATGGATGGTATGTTTATGTGAATCTTTTCTGTATCACCATTAGAGGCTTAGAACATAGCCAAAGAACATGGGTAGAGCCGTGCAACACCATTGGCATTGTCACAATATCACCAGGATGCAGTTTTCAAATGGCCCATTTTTGGGATGCAAGTAGATAATTGCTTAAAAGCTTAAGCAGAATCCTAGATATAATCTTTCTTATGTTGCTCAGAAATCAGCATCTGAAATGTATAATTGGAGAATATAGAAGAAATTTGATCTATTTCTCATTACTCTGCTATTAGCTGGCAGTTGAAGACACCTTTTATCTCAATACATTTCCATGGTCATGCACATATGAAATTAAGTTGTAGACATTGTACCTTGTTGACTTCATTCTTCCATGGCCCTTTTAACTCTCTCAGGCCTGGTGGTTGCTAATGTAGACCAACTTTCTGGGACTTTTTCCTCTCTACATGCATAGAAGTTAGCTGCACTAACTACCATCACATATTGATTAAGTGGTTGACATTAGTGTGGACAATAATTATTAAGTTAATTCATGTGCTTTCTTCATCCAATATAATCACTTAATGCCTGAATTAAACATGCACTTATTTTTTTAAGCACATTAATGTGCTTCTTAGAGTTAATGAGGATCTATCATCCTTTGTCTGAATTTTTTTTACATTATTGCCAGTTTTTCCTCTTTACTTTAATCCATGTTTAATTAAGTTTTTGTCTGCACCGATCTGTTGTGACTCTCCTCCATGTTCACATTATTTTCTGCCAACATTAATCATTGCTGTTCTGGTGATGCAGCAGAGTACTCCAGGTGTGTATTTTTACAGAAACTGCTTGATGTAGTGGAACTGCATACATGCAATTTTTCAGTTGGCAGAAAAGAGGAAGCAACTAATGGATGAAATGGCCAAAGAAATGCAAAAGATGAGGGAAGATGCTGTGGCCGAAAGAAATCATCTACAAGATAACGTTCATCATCTTGAAGAGTGCCTTCGATCCTCACAGGTTTGCAAAGTCATATTTAAAATAAATTATCCAAAGGTAGAAGCAGCTCTTAAGCCTGAACTGCTTTGCAGGAGGAGAAAACCCAAATGGAAAGATGGAGGGAGGATTGCAAAACAATGGAAGAGCTACAAGGAGAAATGAAGACTGAAATGGAAAAGATGAAGATCAAATTGGAAGATGTTCATAAGGAATATGATCATCTTGTCTCTCTTCATGCCATTGAAAAGAAAAGATTGGAAGAGGAGCATTTGCAAAAGATCTCTGGTCTCACTGAAGAATATGAGAGAGAAATAAATGTAAGAAAATCCTTATTCTCACTCTCATGACATGAATCCACTGGTGAGAGGAGGATATTCAGATATCCTTCTTGGAGTGTTTCCCTTCCCTGACCCTGCTTTCCTTTGATGTTTTCACAAGGCTGAGTAGGAACATGAGCATTTTTCAATAATAAAAATAAAGGAATCCACCCATATAAGATGTAGTTTTTGAAGCTACAGGTTGTAATAAATTAGAATTTAAAAAAAATGAAAACCTTCATGACCTACTGTGCCCCCTTTAGGGATCATGCCCCCCCCCCCCCCCCCCCCCCCCCCCCCCCCACCCCCCTTGGGGATCCTCCCCCCCCCCCCCCCCCCAGTTTGAGAACTACTGCCTGATATAAAATTTCAAGACATCCTCTGCTATGAAACTTTATATTTTTTTCAAGTGTGCTTCATTTTTATGCTATTCATGACTCAGGGGACCTGTGAGTTAAGCACCCAAGAACAAACCAAAGTCAGACATGCTTCTACAATGAGACTCTTTTTTGTGCTTTTTGGCTCATCAAAGTCATCTCTACTCACACTCAGTTGTAAGAGCTGTTAACATTGGCTTTTGGAATGCCAGACCTACAGGCACCTAGAAGGGAAGAGTACAATAGTGTATTAAAAGTCATACATGGCTCTGAAGTTGGTGATTCAAGATAAAATAGGAAGGAAATTTGGGAAGGAAGGAAATTTGGGAAGGTAAGATTCTTACCTTCCCAAATTTCCAAAAACCATGAGGTTTTGCCCCAGCAAAGAAAAAAAAAAAGCTATGCTTTGTTTGATCTCAGCATATGCTCTTTTGAAACAGAGTTACAGTAGCTTGGAGAAGTGCAAGATATTTGTTTCTTGCAGTCACTGAAGATGGAGCTAGAGATGGGGAGTGTTGAACGGGAAGAACTAGGAGAACGGGTGAAAGAACTGCAGGCCCAACTTGGAGATGGTCATGAAGCATTACGCATTCAGGAAAAAAAGAGTAGCAGTGTGATGAGGGATTTGAAGAAACAGTTGCATGCTGAAAAGAAACGGGCTGAGAAGTTGCAAGAGGTTCTTGCTGCCACTGGCTCACTCCCAGCTGGGACACAAGGACCAATTGCTGAGGGAGATGCTAGAAGCATCTCTTCATGGAGCCTTGTGAGTGGCAATGGTGCTACCATTCCCTCCCCAACCTGTGGAGATACTCAGGTGACATTTTTTTATTAATCCTTCACCTAGTTGCTCTTGGTTCCATGCCTGCTTTTGCCACCATGAGGTGGCAAAAGTTTCTTCTTTTTAACCATGGCACCTACATATGTCCATCATTTCTGTCCACTTTTCTGTGCCATCTGGATTACTAAGATTTCCATCCCTGCCCTGGACTAATTGGTAGGAATGCCTGCCCTCTGTCTAGGATGGTGGTATTTCCCTGGAGTTAGGACCCCCTAGCACCACCACACTCTCTGAGGTGGAACAGCAAGGACTCTTGGTACGATTGGGCAAGCTCCAGCAGGAGAAGTCCATTCTTGAAGAGAGAGTTCGGATCCTAGAGGAGAGCTCCTCTTCCATGGCACAGGAAATTTTGGAAAAAAATGCCCTCATTCACTTCTATTGTATGGAGATGAGATGTCCTCAAGGTGAAGAGAAATAAACTTTCTGGTGCTGGTTCTGACTCTTCCTTGCTCTCCAGATGCCCATAATTTGTGCTTTCTTTTGTCCTACTAGGGAGTCTTGGCCACACGTCTTCCTCATTTTCCTCATCATCCAGTGGGAAGAAATGGGATCCAGGTAGGGCCATGAAGACATTCTTCAAAGCTGGAAATGCATCCCCCAGTGAAAGGGACTGCAAAAAGATGCAGACCCTCTTGGAAGAAACCCTGACAAAAAACATGCATTTGCAACAGAACCTCGAGGATGTGACTCGGGAACTCCAGGAGCTCAAGACCAGTCACACCTCTTCATCCTGACTCCTTGACTCTGACCTTCATGTGGTGGTGCTTTTCCTTTATTTTTTAATTATTTCTCTCTTGCAGGTCCACTATATTGATGATTGAATGTTTCACCCTTTTTTGTGCAACTACTGAGAGAGAAAGACATAAGAAAAATTTCCCACAGCTTTCAGTCTTCTTTCTTTTTAGTTTCCATTATCCCAGTCACTATATTAGGAAATCACATACACTACAGAAGAATTGGATTTTGCCAATTCTGCCTGAGTCATGATGACTCTGTTGTAGTGCATCCCATATTTTGCCATTGCTCTCTCTTTTCTCTTGTTTTCTCTCAGTATTCTATGGTGGATTGAGTTTGCTTATCAAGCCAATTGATTGACTCAGTTTGCAAGGATCCTTCCATGAAGAGGTGAAAAGGATGGATCCCATGGATCTCACGTGACTCAAGACGATGAAGGAGAGGCTTTCCCCGAGTCATGTTCCAAGACACCTACCATAAATTGATGAGAAAATGCCTCGAGTCCATTCCCACTATCAAGTGAGTCTTCATACATTGTTCTTTTGTTGGTTAAGTACTTTGTTGTTCTATTGCCATTCATTTTGCCCCTCTTCTTGAGCCTTTACAGTCGAAGGAGCCTCTTTGTTGTGCTCCTGGGATTGTGCCTCCTCTTCTTTGTCATCCCTGATGTTGTGCATCATCTCATGCTCAGAGGCTCTCATCACAGTAAGCTTATGATGGGATGTCTTGTGTAATCCTCCTCTCCTTGTTCTATTATTGTTTTCCTTGGTGTTTCTTTACTCTATCACACCTTAGATCTCAAGGATCCAGGGAGAAGATGCATCTATGATCGTCTTCAACCTTATGCCAAGACCCTCATGGATTTTGATGCCCACCTCAGTGGGAGGGTTGAGGATCTGGAACCATTGTCACTTTATGGGATCCCAGGACCTAAGACCTACCTTCCCATAGCTGGGAGTGGGCAAGTGGGACTTCATTTTCGAGGGTTTGACTCAAGCTTGTACTTGAAGAAGGATCAAACCATGTCACAAAGGATTCCATTCCATCCACTGGTTCAGATCTCTGTGGAAGGAGTGACTGCATGGGAAGCTATAATAGTACTTTATAAGCAAGGTGTGGTGAAGCGATTCCAGTGCTTCCCTGTGTGGGATGGAGTGGCTGATGTTACGTATGTCTCTTATGTCCATCGCCTCTTCCCATCTGTCCTCGTTCAGGAGGTGAAGATCTTGAACCCCACTGGGATTGATCTCACTCTTGATCTTTCCCAAATCGGTATATCCAAATGGGATGACCTCCACACCCGTACCATCCGGTGGGTGGGTCAGCAGACAAACATCATGAGGAGGGAATGGAAAGCTCTTTATGTTTTTCTCTGCTGATTCTTAACAGGAAGAATCATGGGGAGGGGGAACATGAGTATCATATCCTCAGTGGGTTGGTTGGTGGTGATGATGACTTTCCTGTGGCTGTGTCCATTGCTACCTCCAAAGTCCCCCCAACACTTCATGTGAGTCTCTCCTTCGCTAAATCATTATTATTTTTCCAAACTCTATTTCAAACGATATCTTAATAGGTGAAGAGTGGAGGTTCAGAGAGTGTACGCATTTTAACCGTGGTAGAGTACTCTGAAGCAAGCACAAGGAACCAAGCTCATGGCATAAAGGCATCCTTGGAGAAGAAGGTAGAGGCTACATTGGATCAAATTATCCAGATTTCAGCAATGAAGTTTCAGACTCTTCATGCATTGGAATGGGAGAAACTGTGGAGATCTGGATTCAGCCTGAGTTATTCTTGGGCTGGAAATGCACTCAATGGAGATACCATAAATGCAACTATGTATCTCATCCTCTCCCACATTCCATCTCTCTTGCATGGCAATTCATCCTCTATGGGGTCTCCCTCTCTCTATTACACTGAAGGATGTTATGGAGGGCATCAAACTCTGTGAGTGAACTTGTCATGATCTTTGCATAAGGCAGGCCTTATTCAAGTTTCTGCCTTCTTCCAAAAAAAAAAAAATTGCCTACTACCTTCTCATCTTGTCTATGTGTCTGTCTACTTAGGTACCACTACCATTATATGACATGTTTGCAGTAACTAAAAAAAATTTCCTTTCATAGTAATCAAACTTATGTCTTCAGACTTACATGGGCTAGACAGTGACCAATTGAGATGAAACAGGCCAAAAATGTTATGTAGCAAGCTGGCCCAATGCCTGTGAGTGCAGGACTAAGCTATGTTATTGATACACATAAGTCCCACATGTAGTCCCTCACACAGGAAGAACACCCTAATTTTCAGTGCCTTTCTAATGGGAGGGGAAAATCCTTGCTCATCAACCACATGAACTTACACCTTGTTAAAAGTGATTTTGCATGGGCTGTTCCAGTGAAATTCAGGCTAAACTAGGTGAACTACAAAGACACTGCTTTCTATGTGTTTTCTGGAACAGCCCTGCTGACTGGGTGCTCCCCCAGGAAACTCTAGTCCATGGAAAATGACCTTCATGCTGAAGAATCAAGCCTGTGGGAACTGATCCAGCTGAGTTGCACTCTGCACTTGTGTGCAAAGTACCATATCAATCCTAACATTGAATGAGAGGAAAATCAGTATCCTCATGACAATGTACTGGTACTTTAATTCTAATGTTGGAGAGACTCTCAGCACCCTATATCATAGTTTACTAGATGGAGTTTCAGGGGAAAAAGGTGAGAGGGTTACATGAGTAAATATGGAAAAATTCATAGCTTATGGGCAGTGACTTGCGAAATGTCTACAGATCCTCAAAGCATAAAATTAAAAAGAATCATGAAAAGGTGGAGGTAGGCATTGGTTTAGGATAGCAGAAGGAGCAGTGTCAGTATTTCATACTATCATTCTGGTGGTGAGTTCAATAGTGATGAACTTTATGCCTTTTAATACTTAATTATTTTCTGGTCATTTTTCCAGGTTATTTCTGTATAAAAACAGTCAATGTTATTCAGTAGGCTAATCAACATACAGGGTGAGTCAAAAGTCACTGGATGACTTTGAACAGCTCTAACTCAGCAAGGAAGGCATTAATTTGCAAAAGGTTTTTGCACATGAAGGAGCTAGCATTAATTGACAAAAAAAAAACATGGACATTTGCATGAAATACCAATAAGAAATAGGATGAGCATGCACAAAACAAAAAGCAAAATTTTTAAACATAAAAGTGGTATTTAGGGGACAGCAGATGCCCTATTTGCGATTATTGTTTGTTACTTTTTGCTGTTCCAAATGGTTTCTGATAATGCCTATGAAATTTCCTTGGAGAAATGTGTTGCCATCATTAATTTATTCTCTATCTGTGAAGGAAATCTTTCTGAAGTAAAGCATCGTTTTGCTTAGAATACAAGTGGATAGGCTGGGTTAGGCCTATTGAGTGTCCTCCCGGGTTACCAGACCTGACTCCACGCAACTTCTGGCTGTGGGGTTTCATTTATAGACCAGGTATATGCCAAAATTTGCACACAATCATTGCACTGCATCACTGGGAAGATTTCTGGAGTTGCCTTTCAGTGATGGCTTGTGTGATTGAGCTTGATGGTGCTCATTACCATGGCCAATAATTACAGTCATTTTTACACCAAAAAATAAATGTTTTTTTTCAACATTGCATATTTGCTAATTATTGCACACTCTTTCCTATGCAAAAATCCTTTTGCAAATTAATGCCTTCCTTGCTGAGTTCAAAGTTGTTCAGTGACTATTGACTCGCCCTGTATATTTCCTCAAATTTTTCATGCCAATATCGACTGTAATAAGCTGTAATAATGACTAAGGGTAGATTTTTGAACAGAGAGCTATTCAATAATGCACCTTTATTCCAGGAAAAATACATGTTATTTCCTGGAAATATGCAGCATTATCAGATAGTTCTTTGTTAAAAAATCCACCCCAAATATTTTCTGTGGTTCCAATTCAGTTGTCAATGTCTGGGTAAATGCTTCACTTCCACTGCTTCATGACTAATTTCTCATAAATGAATTTATAGATCAAATATGCATTAAAAAAATTTAAAGCTTTTCAGTCCCTTGCCCAGTTGGGTTGTCATGAGGTGAGTAAAAAAGTTAAAAGTGGGAAGGATATGAGAAAAGTTACATAAAAGAAGGATTTCTCAGGGGCACAATAATTGAAGGAATTTCTGCATCAAGACAGGTGTCAGCATGCAATGAATAAAGGAAGTCACCTGCCTTTGATACCAGGAACTGTAGGTGGTTTCTCATAGGAGTCTCTTGAGTTGAATGCTGCATAGTTTTACCTGAATCAGCTAATGTAGAGTAGCGCATAATCACAAGTTGGCTTCATGGGGTAGGGGATACCCCATGAAGCCAACTTGTATGACTTCAGCAAAAAAAATAATTTTATATCAGGGAAGTAGTGCAATTATGAGTTTGTTGACATGTCTTTTAAATTTAGTATGTCCACCAGTAGCATTCAACACAACAGCAACCATCATCAGGGTAAAGAATTTAAAAATGTTTCAATGAGGATGAAGTATAGTCTCTTGTGCTTTCCAGCCCAGGAGTTAGGTGCTTGACTGGGAAACCTCTGGCCTACATACTACTGGAGCACTGACGCTGGAAGTTGCAATTGTTTACAAAATTATGCTTTTGAATTAACAGAATTTAATGTAGTAGTAAGAAAACTCGAAATTACAGTCGAACTCAGTTATAACAAAACCTGTTATAACAACGAAAAACGCCAGGTCCAGGTGTAGAGCCCATAAGTCGCGTTACATTTTACCTCAGTTAAAATGAACTTGGGTATAGTGAGAACCTCAGTTATAACGAAGTCCATTCAAGGTCCTGCTGACGATATTGACAACATTGATGTCCCCAATCTGTCATTCTTAGCTGGAATTCCCACCATAAGAAAAATGAGCACTGGTGAGCCATAATGTTATCTTTCCTGGAATTGGCATTCCTTGAGAGTCATGTGAATGTGGCTGGTGGAGGGTGAGGGAGGGATAATCCTCAGTAACTAACAAGATCGTCTTATTTTCAGTCGCCATTACATTTCTCATTGACAACATGGCCAGTGGAAAGCAAAAAAGGCATGCCTTTACAATTGAAAGGAAAGCATGGAATGATTAATTTATTAGAAAGTGCTCGAAGTAAAGACAAAGTCCCCCTTGAAAAACATGGACATCTGTTCCCACAATTTAGGAAAATCATGATAGCTTCATTCATGCTTACAAGAATATGTCACAAAGCAAGAAACTTTGTAGACCTGTCAAGATGACATCAATGAGGCCTTGCTAAAGTATGAAGTAGTTCAAGGTCCAAAGAAGTGCAAACATTACGATTTGTGGGTCAATCCTGAAACTGAAGCTAGTGTGGCATTACCAATGTACACTGGGGTTGTAACGTTATATAGCATCTATTTTGAAAATGGGAAATGGGAATGTCAATAAAGGCAATCTCGGTTATAATGATTTTTCCTGATCCCTTTGATGATGGTTATAACCAGTTCTACTGTAATTATACTCCCCAGAGATTGAAAGTTTTTCATATCAAAATTTTCTTGTCCACAGGGAGCCTCTTTAAGTTCCACAGGAGGAACTAAATATTGCATGCCAACCTATAGAAGTTGTTCAAATAGCCCCAAAGTGGTACTGTGAACTATCAGACAATAATAACCATTTCTGCCTTTCCACTCAGTTACACAAAAGGGAAGTTCATCCATGCAACATGCCAACTCATAAATATGTGGATTGTATGCAAATCCTTGTGCACCAGCTGCTATTTCAGTTTTCCAATTATAAGAGCCATGCATGGAAAGGTTATTTAAATTATGGTGTAGCAGATATGCTACATTTCAATTAAAACAATAAATAACAAAAATAAATGCAAAATTTCAACAAGAAGTACAGCAATAAAATCTCAGGTCCTTCAACTTACAAATTTGAATAAGGAAATATAAAAATTTTTCAGTTTTTTTAATAAATTAAATTAAAAGGTTAATGGATCATTTTTTATTTTTCAGCAAAAAATTTCTGTTTGGTTTCATTTAGGTCCTAGAGCACAGGAAAAAGGAGGGGAGGGGGAAATTTCCTTGCCCTAATTTACAAGGTAAAAGCTCAAACATTTCATTGTTGCACTTTTTGTTGTATTATTGCATTTTTTTGCTGTTGTTAATTGTTCAAAAAAATGTTTGGTCCTGGATGTAGCATATCTACTACACCTTACATTAATGGGTTGATAGTTCAGGTTTTCACAATGTGATCACACTTCTGTGGACTCGTACATTGAATCACTTTCACGACCTAGAGCATTGCCAGCATGAATTTCTCATGAGTTCCAGCTGGTGTGTGATGTTGAAGACACACACAGGACAGACTATCCAAGACATTTTCATCTATACTGGTCCCAGATTGAATTCGTACCCCCCTTATGGGAGCACTTTCATTGATTGCAGGTAGTGACATCGTACACATAGATGGTTATGGGTGACATGCACCAGATCCATTTAACTTTAAACTGATTCGTTTTCATAATGGGCGTCTATGGGAATAAGTTTATCTCTGTTAAACTGATTCCCATAGGAAACCATTGTGAAATCAGATTAGTTTAGCTTAAACGGAACTGGTGCTTGTCACCCTTTGTCTATCACCTGATTAAGTGGAATCTCTGGAAATTTGTGTTTTCTCCATCTCTACTAAAGAGGGTGGTACAAATTAAATCCAGAAACATTGCAGTACCACTTTCAGGCTTTGTTTCTCAAATGAGGAAGAATTATGGAAGAGTTATCTCCCATGTTATGCACTGTATCCTCAAGGTCATTCCTTATGTCCAGTTTTATACCTGTTAGTGCTTGAGGCATGATCTTGGGTAGCAGTGCGATTATTATACAGGGCGATTCAAAAGTCACTTACTTTTTTTTTGGTGCCGTATATGGTATCAATCGATTTGTCTGCTCCTCCTGAGCAGTTTGGTATATTAGTGTGGGGCGAAAGATACTTCGGAAGAAACGACTGAAAAAGAGTCATAATTAGTGTAACATTTCTTGACTCTTGGGTCACTTCACACCAAACCGACCAGAGGATGAGCTCAACCATCTTCGATTTTGACAAAATGCTTGTAGGGTAAAACCACCAATGTTCGAACAGGTAAGCCTCCCCGATCTCATCATTCGTTCGTCCTATATCAACGGTTCAGGCTGGAAGCTTCATTTTTTGCTCCCGGGAGCTCGACACGATGAGGTATGAGTGCAACAAAGATGCTGTCCTTCCTAGCCTTATGACAACCGATATTGCTTATGATGTGGATGTCCGAACTTAGAAGCGGAAAAAATTAAGTTCGGACACTTTCACCTTAGTTCGGACACCCCCTTTTTTAAGTCTCACAGAGACTTCACTTCATTTTGGTGTGAAGGAATACTAACCCGCTCCCGAAGTATTGGATCTTTTATTTTCTATTAATAGAATGAGACAATTGTGATTGAGTGAGTGAGAGTCTGACTTTAATTCCAACCATAATCTAGATGAGATTGAACGTTCTAACTTCATACACGAACAACTCTGATGATGCGGATTTCAGGTACTGTTTCTATGAGACATGTTTCTCCGAACATTTTATTGCTCCAACGAAACGGAAAGACATAGAAGCTGAAACTTGATGCATCTGTACCTATTGAGATGCAGATTTAAAGGGGGAATAAGCTACTTTTAGGATTCTTTCCCATGGGCATATTTTTCGGGTGGACCTTTTCCACAATTTTTTTTTTTTTTTTTTTACCAGGGAATCATGGAGACAGAAGGATGAAACCTTACTTAATAGGTACCTGCTGGTATTCAGACACAAGGGAAAATCCAACTTTTGGGATACATATTCTGTGGGTACATTTGAGGGAGCCATATGTTTAAATATGTTTTGCTACTTGAATGAGCATGAATTTGGCGGTGGCAGACATAGAAACCCGGAATTTGGTACGTAGGTTGCTCTCCAGTCACTTATTTCTGGAAAAATCCCTTGGGTACATACTTTTCATTAGTGTCATGTTTTCGGAATTCCTTTCTTAAAAGCAGACCGGACACGCACAATTCGTTACATTCAGTAGACAAGTATTGCTCTGCATGGTTAATTCAGAAAACATCCAACTTCAGGGACATATTCTCGCTCCGAATTTGGAGGTTCCTAGAATAAAATTTTATCAAGCAGATGTGTTCATCGTGAGCAATGTTCGCCTTCCGGAAGGACATCTCACCCGAGTTAAAGCCCTGATGGCTTTTTCAACAGCCTCGGATCGATAATCCCTTGGTTGGACTGCTTTGGAGGTGCGTCGCACACTTAGATGTGCAAATAAATATATGATGCTGTACTTTTTGCACATGTGTTCGACGGTGTCCGAAGTTATATGTCCCGTTATGAAAGTTGGGACAGAGCTCCAAAATACATTTTCTCTGAAAAACATGCCACAACTGACCTTTTGTCAACTTTAAACGTTCTTTATCTCAAGAGGACATCATATTTACGAGGATATGACACACGTAAATGTATGTCCGAACTTATGTTTCTCATGCATTTCTTGGCCTGAGTTCGGACACACCGAAAGTAAGACAATAATCTGATTAATGCACGTGCATTCTGCGTAACAGGACTCCATGTCCTAGTTTCCTGGGAAGTAAGAATTGAGTGCAAAAAATAACAGTGTCACGTTTGAAACGTTTTAAAAGTAAGATTCCCTCCATACGGTTTCTTGAAAAATTCCTCCTGTTCGAGATATAGTATTTGTCTAAGCCAAATATCTTGGAATTGTGCAAAGTCATCATGACCACCGCTTCTCCTTCGCTCAGTGACGTGTTCATCTCATGTTGGGAAGAACCATTTTTGAAGGCGGCCCCACGAATGCTTAGTTTTGTAACAATGTTTGCAACAATGTCCGAACTTAGGTACTGTCCGAACTTAGGTGGTCTTACCCTAGAGGAATAGATTATAAGAAAATGAATTCCAGAGATTTTTTTTATCTCGCTCCAATCTCGAGATTTATGCATTTGAGTGTCACCTATTTGGCTCCTGGTGCCTATATGGACTGGAACTGTGAGACTATTTTTGCTATTAGCTTCTTTTCTATTTGAAACAAAAACTTCATTATGGTGTCATTTTAATTGTGAAACTCCCGTCTTTAGATTGTTCTGCGACATTATTCTCCGAAGCTAAAACAAGAACTTCCACTTACTCAAACCTGCTATTAGGTTGGGTTTGCCCAAAATGTTTATTATCTCTATTTGTGTCTAATGTAAATAGGCAAGCAGAGAGCTTATGGAAGAAATCAGAGACATGGGAGGAAGGTGTGAGCCTGACATCTATATGGGTGATGACTCTCGAGAAAAATGGATGTCACCATATGATCAGAGCAGGTGCTGATGGGATCCAGCAGGCTATGCTTCTCAGTTTTGGGGCTCTTCGATTCTCCAACCATCACCTAGAATTCTCCACTCATCCCAACGACCTCCATCGAGATTACTTCTTCAGGTTTAGTTTGAAGTTCCTAGTTGCAACTTTGGCTCAAAATCCATTAGTTGGTGAAATCCTTCTATATACATTTGTCCCTCAAATCTTTCCTCTAATTGATGAAAATTTGACATTTTTAGTGAAACTTTCAGTTCAAAATCATATTCCATGCACCATGACCTGCTTCATCCCTAGAATGCCTGAGACTGGCATGATTTTTGCTTTCACAAGGCGGATACAAAATGTATCCAGTAATGTGTTAAGACAGTGAAAATATGGCTGGAATTGGACTGTGCTCTAGTGTAGGTCATCATTGAGTCATAGGCATTACAATGGAGACTGGAGTTGCTCTCCTTGAATCAATGTGAGGGAGATGAAGGTTCTCCCCTTTCCCCCTCCAAGACGATATTTACTTCAGTATTGTGGGCCACTGTGTATAAGATGCACCCCCGCTTTTGAGGTCCTAATGTGTGGGGAAAAAAAAGATTCCCCTTGTATAAAGTGCATCCCCCTATTTCGTAGCGAAAAGTGTTGGACAAGGGAGATGCATGAGGGGTAAAGCTGGTCGAACCTCATTTCTTATTCACTGTCCTGACCTTTATCAAGGGGGGGACACAGTTTCCCTAACGTTTGTTTTATTATCCATGAAAATGATGGAAACGTACAGCGAAGTTACACAGCTGCAGAGAAATCAATGTGCTTTAGGAAGCGAAGGAGTTGGGCATTTGTGCAATAGGTCGTATGTATGACATCGAGGAAAGCTCTATACGGAAGCGGATGGAAGTGAAGGTGAAATTGAGCCTGACTTAAGAATCTCATGGCCTTTCTTGAGGAAAAAGGGATTCTTTTCTGGTTATCAAGAAGGAAGTGGCCGAATCCATGAAAGAGTGAATCCATACTGTACTTCTGAATCCTCGATGAAGCATACCGTGTAAAAATTCTGCTTCGTTCTAGCACTGTTTGCCAGTTTTTGGTCTCAAAAGGATGGTCTATGGGTAAAACTAGAGTGATTGAGATGCAAACCCATACGATTGCAAGAGGAAATGGGATCTCCCAGCCAAAATTCAATGCATCATGAGGATGAACTGAGGATTCATGAAGTGAGCTGGATTTTCTCTTCGTCAGAAAACCTCAGCGGCTCAAAAATTTCCATGAGAAGTGATTTGTTTTTTAGAATGGCCTCTCAGAGGAAGATGAGAGCTCCACGAATCAATTCTCCATTCTGCCAGACACCTCAGATTCCGATTCCAATACCCAATGAAGTCCACGAATTGACGTAGCCTCTCCCTGTTGACTGTTTTACTATTATAATATTATATTTCCCCAGTTCTGACTAACTGCAGACACTGTTTCCACCTCAATAAGTGACCAATGAGTTATATAGGTATGCTGAAAAAAATTATTCTTGAAAAGGATAATTTTTCCCTCAAGTATAAGACACACCCCCTCATCAAACACAATAAAATATGCAAAAAAAGTGCCTCATGCACGAGTAAATACGGTATGTTCTTTCTGTTATTTACTTTTACACCCATCTTAAGTACCTTAGGGAACCCAGTCGTATGTTTAGCTTCTTCATTGTTGATAGTACCTTGCATTCACTACAGGGTATTAAGAGGGATGATATGGAGTCATCCCATTGACTGAGGTAGGGAGCTATTTGGCACGTACCACCTTGCACCTTGCTAAGCTTGGTTTTACCCAATTCACTGCCTTGCCACCCAAAAATTTGGGTTTGGAATGCCACTGTTTAAATCCGAATCTATTAGTTCTATAGGTAGTATCCTCACTAGCAAGATACGTTAACACAGCGGTTCTCAAACTGTGTGCCGCGGCACCCGAAGGTGCCGCGAGAGACTGATAGGGTGCCGTGGAGCCTTTCCAAGACTTAGCACCTAATAAGGACAAGAAGGGCAACTATGTCCCTTAGCCACGGATTTCCCCCTCTGATTCAAGGAAAGCTTCTTTCCTGTAATCGAAATTTAATCCCCTGTCGATGCCAATCACCATCCCAAATCCTTTTCAGTCAACCTGTGCTGTTCAAGAGACGTGGGAACCTGTGAGATTTTGTATCACGTGTATCTTCAGCAGTATCGTGTCCTTTCCAGTCGTACGATTTGTACAGGCTTAGTTTCATGAAGAATCGAAGTGACTGGTATATTTCGCTAAAATAGAACATGATTCTTCCAGTCAGTGTATTGGTTCAGTTGTGCTGTGTTCCAAGGTGCTGAAGCTATGTAGTTGTCCCTCTGCGATGGTTTCTGTTTCATGCATCAAAAATCAGATATCTTGCCTCTCTTCCTCTTTCTCTCCCTCTCTGGTATTTTCAGATTGTTTCAGATCCAGCAGCATCACTTTCCACTGTGATAGTTATAATCAAGAATGTTATTTTACGTCGGAGCATTACTCCGACGTAAAATAACTTTTTTTCCATCCTTAATTGTAATACAGGAATTCTCCTATTTACGTCGTTACGATTTGCGTTGTTCGCCATAACGTCATGAACTAATTGGGGAACAATTTCTTTTAATGTCGTTCTTGTCCTATTTAACGTCGTGTTGAGTGGATCGGCAAAACATCGGCCCGTCAGGGCGACTCGAAACGACGTCAACGTCGAGCTGTATCAAAACAAGAAGCAAAAGGCTCTTCAGACTTCTATCATTGGCTTTTTAAAACGTGCATGATAATGATAAATGAATTATAATTGCCTATATATTTTAATTGCTTTCTCGTTTCTTAATATTAATTTGTTTAATTTTTGTCTCTAGTTACGTTAGGCTTAAGTTAGGTTAGCGAGTCCGAAAATTTGACCCCGGGAACGCATCCCCCATTGTAACACTAAGTCTATGGGAAAAACATTTCCCATTTACGTCATTTCGATATACGTCGCCGTTTCTAAGAACGCATCCCCGACGTAAATCGGAGAGTGGCTGTATTGACAAAAAGCGCGCCATTGGGAAGCAAGCCCAGAGGAAAGTCAAAGTGCCGAAATATGATGTTAGCTATCTTTGCCTTGGCTTCTTTGTTACACAAGTTGTTGGTGCGGCAGTCCGCAGGGCGTGATACATAGTGAAGAGTTGTCGTCTTGAAAATTGAGTCACGCCTGAATTGTCTCTGTAGGCAGAGGTAGGCACTTGTATCACACCGAGGCGCAATATGCCCAAAATTAGAGTTTAAGTGGATCTTCTCGATGTGAGTGTCTTGATAGTGATACCTAATAAGAAATATTTTCATGAATAAATATTGAGGTTCTGGATTTCAGAATTTACATTTAGGCAAACATTAATTAGTTCTGGCAGTCCATGGTACTTTGTAGGGGTGCCGCCAGTGTCTTGTTGAACAAGAAGGGTACCGCTGGTACTGAAAGATTGAGAACCGCTGCGTTAACACATTCGCTGCCATAAATGGCTATAGCCGTTGTCACGAATCCACTTTGCTAGGGCCACACCCAACTATTAGCCGTTTTCCCACCGTCACATCGGGGTTCACAGGTGCGAACTGTTATTGTCGCCTAGTTTCTCCATGCTTCTGTTGTTGAATTTTTGCTTGTTTCGAAAATTTTCAATGCTGCTTAAAAAATACTTGGAGAAGGTATTGTTTCTGTTCGTCATATTTGGTGGTGATTTTGTCCCTGTCAAGGATCAACTTCACTGCCCGTTCAGCGTAATGATTGACGAAACCTTCGAACTCTTTATTTTTTCTAACCGCACTCATGTACTGTTCAGCGTCAATCCATGTAGAAGGCGGCTCAGGTAAAAACCATTGATCAGTATCGACTACGATAAATAAGAACATTGAGAGTGGGGACATGAAATCTCTCCTTTGTTATATTTTTCACACGATCAGTCCATTTTAAGCCACTTCTTTTTTCTTCTTTCATTTCCTCCAAAACATTTGATAGGTAGATAGATTTAATTGATAGATGCAAAGGAAAAATATATACCTTCCAAATCTTTTATAGCAGATCATTTTCCTCTGCATCGGTCACTTCATTCGAGAATAAGCACAATGTTATTAATGGTTCTTACTTATGGCAGCCTTATGACAACCTTTGTGACCTTCTCGTTCTCAGATTTGTATGTCTCAAGTCTTCAGCATGTTGAGATTGTTAATTGGGGCTGATGCAGAATCTAGACATGAAAACCTGGCTTTCAATTTTTAAAATAAAATTTTGTTCTTTTTTTGTTATTCTTGCTCTTTCCAAAAACTTTAAAACTTCTCAAGCAGTTTGTTGCGCTTTCATGAATTTCTCCTTTGATTTCTCTTTGATTGAGGAAGTAGAAAATAGTTTAAGTGCTTTTAACATTGATGGCAATTTATCTTCAAGAACCTCTCTCAAAGACTGTCCAAGGAGCCAATTTCAGAATTACTTCAGGTCTTTGGAACCCTGCCTCTTCTTTTCACTCATTTTGCAATAGAATAAGGGAGAAAAAAAAAATTGCATCAAACATTATTGCATGAGCCAAAAAAAATTAGCGAAACATTATAGATCATTGGTGACGTTCTAGATATTGGATCTCATACAAGGGCGATCGTCCTGAAACTTGAAGTTCGTTGAGCTACCTCTAAATTTAAACCGATAGAGTCGAAAATTTGCAAGCCTTGCAAGCAATCCTTTGGGATATGTACAAGGATGGGAGGGTAAGAATTGAATATTTAAGAAATAGTTTTTTTGGACCACCCTACTGTCCATGCGTGCAATACCTTCAGTCGCCAAGAGTTCATCCACCGATTTGGCACGATTTGGATGGGTATTATCATCATAGTTAAACTGAATCCAATAGCCTCTGCATGGGGTTGAAGGATGGGTTGCAATATCGTATCCCTGCTTCTCTATCCTGCTATGCCGTCATGAATGTATGGAGGCCTTTATTAGCCATCTTTGTTGATGCTGTTTGTAGCAAGACCATACTACCACCATAGAACCCCTTCCTGTTACAGAGGTCACACCAGTGGCGGCTGGTGATATTTAGCGCTAGTGGTTCGTCTATGTAGGCAGGGGAGGGTGCTGCCTACTCCCCCTCCTTAGACGAATTATTAGCGCTAAATATCACGAGCCGCCATTGGGTCAGACAGTAGCAACTTCCTGGATCCCACAACACGTGAACATGCTGAGAATCACTCTTGAAGCTGAACCAAGACTCATCTCTAATACAGACCTCTGCATGTCCATGGTACTCTTTATGTTGTGCATGTTCATCTACAATGCAGGTTTCCCGTCAACCCATCACATTATCGAAAATTTTTAATGTATTGTATCATGAATATGCGAGCAATTATGTTGACCAAGGTTGTGCGAGAAAATTGCAAATACAGGTAACCCTTAAATATTTTTTAGCTGTTTATGTCTGATTTTTTTTGTTTCACAACTACTCATGGACTACCAAAGTAACTCAACTTAATCTTGGTTTATAGTTAAGGTGACTTTTTATCATGTCAATAGCTCTCTCTAGATGCAGGCATCATCTTTTTCCATCGGACTCTACGCTAGCTCTGCCATTGCTAACCTGCCTGCAAATTCACGTGTTGTAATGTTTCATCTTACCCTACGTGCCTGAATCTGACATGCAGATTCAAATTTATATTTCATCAATGTATTTATGCTCATCTCGAGCCGCAATAATCTTCATGCAGGAAATTGACTCCATGGGGCATGGCATCTTAAATGGGACCATATTTTCTGTTAATCACTCTCTATTTAATTCTGCCGAAGATAGCAGTCTCTCACTAGGGGAAAGATGAAAAAAAAGGTATGCTACTCCTCGCATACGAATACCTTATGGATTTTGAGCCAAAGTGATATTTTGTAGAAGTGTTTTTTGGAGTCTGCAAGACTCATGACATGCAGATGCATCTGCTGTGATAGCAATCTAATGGTGACTAGTCATGCCGAACATTTGTGTTTGGACATATGTGTTTGTGGGTGCTCTAAGCCAGTGGTTCCCAATCTTTTTTTATTTGCAGCACACATAAGGACACTTGAACTTTACACGGCACACCCAGCCATTTACTTACTTTCAATGGGAAACTTGTGCGTGCCACGCTGAACACAGCAGTTTGATACGAGGCGTGATAGTGCAACTCTCAGCTCGTTTTCCACTGAGAGATGGTGTTCCCTCTTCTTTTTAAGTTTTTTTTTTATTTTTAGTTTTTTAGTTTTTTTTTTGTCAACTCTGAAATCTCATGGCACACTTAAGCCTTACTGGCGGCACACCGTTTGGGAAGCACTGCTCTAAGCACACACTGGAGTCTGTCAAGTGGGAACAAATTGTGAGCCTAAGGACGGCTTTAAATAAGTACTATATATATGCGCTCCTTAAAATCTGGAGAAACTACTCTCTTTGGCCGGTCGAAGTATAGCTTTTTTCATAAGTGAAAAATAGAGTACTTTCTCATTTAAAAAAGTGAATTTCAAGGAATTTGATACGACCGTAAATATTCAGTTTAAATCCTGCCTTCAAGCAACGGATCTGGAGGCGTATCAGTCAGAGGAGTCAGAATTTAGGTTTGCCGATTGCCCCAGTCCAATGATTTAGAACTGGAAATGTTCTCTTTTTCTCTACCTTCTGATAGACCTAGCAAGCAATTGACTGGTGCCAATGAATCGTTGTTTTTTCTTCCTGTTTTTTTTTTGGGGGGGGGGGGGGAAAAAAGGAATTTCCCGTGTGCTTCTCCATTTCTTAGGGTGCCAGAACGGTCAATGCGCCTTGTACATTTCTCGTATCCCCAAGAATGCATTTTGGAAAAAGAGAAAACCATCGCCTGTGTGAAATGTGTTTTTTCCCTGCATTCCTTTGTTCGATAAATTATGTTGGTGACAGGATTCATATTGACAATTAGGCGCATCAATTATGGAAACGGGACGCATGTGAACATCAGCGTGGTGGTTGGAGACGACAACGTTGCCGTTCTTCATGCCAGCCTGGATCGCAAAGATCGAGAATATTGGGCCTGTGATGCGGGATGCATGGATCCCCCCATCCAGCTTGGGTAAGTCTGGAAGATTCGCTTCAGTTGGAATAAAACTTTGCTAGAGAGTGGAATGCTCTGAAGTAACAGGTGCGGCAGAATAAATGGCGGTGTTAGTATTCCGTCAATATATATCGTTCTTTATTCGTCGCTTCGACTTGAAAATTTTTTTCCAAAGATTCTCTATTCAATTCTTTACCAACCACGTGATTTTCATCACGTTAATGATCACCGCCATTTTTAAACATACGATTTAAGCGATCAGCCCCTGAAGAACAACTTTCTAACACACTGTAAAAAATAATTCCGACTAAGGCATCTTAAACATGGTTTCCGTATAACGTACGGATGAGGGGATTCCGATTCATAGCGGAAACCATGTCTCCTATTTTTTAACGTAAACATGCTGTTTCGAAAAAACCTCAGAATCCATCCGTCCGACTAAAGTGAGTAATGAAGCCTTCTTCTCATTTTCCGGAAAATTCCAATCCATAGTCAGAATCGGGTTTCCGTTCACGGAAGTAAATTTCCGTCTCATTCGTGTTTTCCTTAATTGCGTTCATTATTAAGAAACGGCTCCTTTCTATTCGAAATACTACATGATAAATGGGATTTCATTATCATTACGCAGCCTCCATTTATTAATCCGTGTGTATTTGGTGCATCCCTATCACGGAGACGCAGTAAGTTCTATTCACTTACGCGATTATTCAGTACCTCCTTTCAATCACTTTCGGAAAAGATCGCGACCCATTCTCGCCGCTCTCTCTCTTCTCAAAGAGAGTGTTCGAGGAGAACGACGGAATCCTGCATCTTTCATACTCTAATTGGTCCAAGAAGTGCGGGCCGCCAGCAACCAGGAAATGTAGATGGTGTCGGTGAAACAGGGCGTCCATCGTTTCAAAGCAGTTCTTCTCCAAACGGGAAGAAGAAACTGTGATGCTCTTCATATCCCCGGTATCCGATACGGAAATACACATAAAAACCTTTGGGTCATTCTACGCCAATTCGACCAGAGCAAAAGCTCGACCAGCTCCGAATTGGACGAAAATAGCTATACATGTAGCGAAATCGATTTAAAGAAACCAATTTTAGCCAATTTTTTATATCTGCCACCAATCTCCAGATATATGCATTTGACTGACGCCAATTTTCGGCTCCCTGTGCCCATACTTACCGGAATTGTGAAACTGATTCTGCAATAAATTCTCTTCTAATGATGATAGAAGCTTCATTCTGATGCCATTTTCATTGCTTTATTGCCATCTTTAAATTGATTATAGACAATATCCTTCAAAGATAAAACAAGAAATTCCACGTGAACGAACGTTTTCATCATGTTCAGCGACACTTGCCACCTCTGGAATTCTTCGTTCCAATAATTTATTCAAAAACGCAAGCAAAAGATACCAAATTCGAGAGTGACACTCAACGGATCCTTGAGATATGGCTATTTGACTGATGCAACGGTACGAAAATTTCCCTTGACGAAAACTGTTTGACCGGTGTCAGTGACCAATATGTGCGCTTACCCCTCCGAGAAACCAGACTGGTAATACTTTATTGAAAAAATCATGTTATGAATATTGAAATGAAACGAAATTCTTGATTTGCACCTTGTTTCTCTTCGAAATATTTACAGTAAAGAAATTAATTTGGTAAAATAATTCATGTGTAATTGTTAAATGGAACCTTTCCATGGATTTTCCTATGTTATTTCATGAGTTTCTCTTTGTAAATTTCTTGAAGAGGATGTTAACTTCCTCATCAATGTCTCCATGGAACTTGTAACTGTGTCCAGATGATGTTTCCGGAAGTGGAAGTTTCAAGAGGACATGCTGAAGTGGGACTGGACGTCTCTCATTATAGTTTTTTGGCCATCTGTACTCTTTTGCTGGCCCCCATGGCAACATAAATTGCACTGTAACATCATGAAATTTATAATTCTTCTCATAAATAGTCCCCACATGCCAACGCCCCTCAAAAAACTTCAAACCATCATCCTATATGAGCCCGTGTGTGGTAGTCGTAATCATTGGGCTCTGTTGAAGTCAAATGGGTACATTACATCAAACAATCTCAAATTTGGTATCCTTTGGAAGCGCATAACATGCGCCTTTCAATGAAATATTGCAGTTCTGGTTTCTTGGAGGGGCAATTTCAGATGTCGATCGCTAACACTGGTCAAAATGTTCCGTCAAGGGAAATTTTTCGCACAACTGCATCAGTCAAGCAGTGATATCTCAATTGAGTGCCAACCTCGAGTTTGGTATCGCTAGAAAGGGCATAATATGCGCCGTTCAATGGAATATTACATGCTTGGTTTATTGGAAGGGTGAGTGCACATATTGGTCACTGACACCGGTGAAACAGTTCCGTCAAGGGAAATTTTCGTACCGTTGCATCAGTCAAATAGCCATATCTCAAGGATCCGTTGAGTGTCACTCTCGAATTTGGTATCTTTTGCTTGCGCTTTTGAATAAATTATTGGAACGAAGAATTCCAGAGGTGGCAAGTGTCGCTGAACATGATGAAAACGTTCGTTCACGTGGAATTTCTTGTTTTATCTTTGAAGGATATTGTCTATAATCAATTTAAAGATGGCAATAAAACAATGAAAATGGCATCAGAATGAAGCTTCTATCATCATTAGAAGAGAATTTATTGCAGAATCAGTTTCACAATTCCGGTAAGTATGGGCACAGGGAGCCGAAAATTGGCGTCAGTCAAATGCATATATCTGGAGATTGGTGGCAGATATAAAAAATTGGCTGAAATTGGTTTCTTTAAATCGATTTCGCTACATGTATAGCTATTTTCGTCCAATTCGGAGCTGGTCGAGCTTTTGCTCTGGTCGATTTGGCGTGGAATGACCCCTTTCTTTTTGAGAATGAAAACTGCGTTTTCCGAAGCATCACGATGTCATGAATAAGGAGATATCGGAGGCTGTTGGGAGTCATCTACCATTCGGAATGTAAACTAAAGGTGTCGTGTGGCTTCCCTAAGGTGTCGATGGGGAAAGGTCCGAACGATCAGGAATGTGTTTCCGAGAATATTCGAAACCTGCTTTTCCGACACGAAATAGGAAAAGGATACATTCCATCAATGTTTCGTCCATTTTCGAAGGAAAACGAAAATGGACAATACATTGATGGAATACTAATCCCGCCATTTATTCTGCCGCATCCGTTAGGTAGGCCATTCTCACGCTGGAGGTTATCTGGATAATGGCAGGACGCATTACTTTCACAATGACTTTAGGGCAAGAGTCTCCTAGCCCTGAAGTAACTGTTGACGTAATGGCAATTTCTGAAACATTTCTTCTGATCTCATCAGCTCTCAGCGTCTTGCGCTGCAAGCATCATTTATAGTTAATTCAAAACCTTAAAAGAGATGACGCTAGTGCAGCTTATGGCGCTACTGTTGCTACTGTGAATTATATGCATTCGCCCCATCTCACTATCAAGTATACTAACTATTGTTATAATTATTCAAACTGTAGTTTGCCTTTTCCAATTGCCTCTTGCGATAACCACAAGCCGAATCGAGAATGGGCTTGGAACAGGTAAAGTCCATGAAGCAGTTTTGTTAACAATGAAAATTGCATGCACCATTAAGGCGAGAAAGCAGCGTGGATGAACGAATGTGTGTATATGGTGTCAGTATTTATGGCCATCTTCAGCTTAAATAACAGCTTCACGCCTAGATGACCAGGAACGATGCAGTCCTCGAAACGATGTGCGGTCGTTGGAAGTTTCGCCTAGAGATCTCTCCCAAGTAGGGCGTTGTGGTATACTGGCATTTATATCATACCGCCACCATGGCGCCATACCGAGACACATTTCTTATTTTAAAAAATTACCTTGTTGACTATCGTCCCGATCTCGGTGATGCCCACTGCCTGGGGAAGCCCTCAGCCCTCCTTGGAAGTCACAGGAGTGTATTTAATCCCGACTCATGGACCAAGTTCCGTCATTTGTGGGTTCGACTTTGTCCTTGACTGTGCCGTTGGTTCATACCTGTTGGTGTACCTGAGCCTTGATGATGTCTCGTGAGTATGTGAGATGTGACGATATTGCAGCCATCGTTTCTCCCCCCTCCCACTCCTCGCCTGTATCACCGAAATTCCGCGATATTGCACCACGGTATACCTATCGAAAAGCGTATCGCATACCGCAGCGCCCTACTCCCAAGTGTTGCCGGAGAGTAATGTCTCCTGTTTTGCCTTGATATTCCTTAGTGTACGTGCGCCTATTCTCACTCGTTGACGATCGATCCTCAGTGCTCATAAAAATTCGAGTCGGGAGAACGGCTGACTCCCGACTGTCGAAGAAATCCACGCCGTGGTACCACAGAAATTGCTGCATTGCGAGTGCACGAAAACGGGAAGCCGTATCATGAAGTGTGACGGGGAGAGAATTATGGACATTTTCTGGATCCCTAGAGTAGGGGATGGCATTTTCATCCAACCGCATCAAGCGACAGACTGTGAAGCAAAGAAGCATGCAAATGTATTAGGAGTTGCCTGGAATTTCACGAATTCTCTCATCTTCCTGGAAGTCATCGATGGACTTTGCCTGCATTCGATCGTTGTGGGAGTTTGGCTATTCCACCCCTTGAATTAAGAATTCTTAACTGGAAAGACGGAGGGAATCATCATTCATACATGCATGAAGTTTTGCAAAGCCATAAACCACTGGTTTATGGCTGTACAAAACTTCCTCCTTGAAACGGGAGGGGGATCGCGCGAAAGGATCTGGGCTTTTAATTTCTTTCGCTTTTTTAAAACTTTACTTTAATTTGGATTTATTTTGAAAAAGTTATGTTTTACATGCATTATTGAAAAATTTTTCATAGGTCAAAAGTCGGAAGGTTTGACCATTGACCATTATTTTCATGCGAGCTTCATGAAATACAATATATTTAAGGGTACTAAAATCTTGAAAATGACAACTTCATGTTTCTCCGTTTATTAGGACAAAACTCATGACCTTTTTGAGTTATGGCCACCGGACCTGAAATTGTCACTTTTTGGCAATATTCAGATTGCAATACTTCAAAAAGCACTTGACCTAGGAAGGTCACTAGGAAAATATAGTGAATTAGTTTTTCAGTGGACCCTACAATTCCAAAAATTTTCATTTATATCTGAGTGGGTCAGGTTTCTCGTTTTTGTTTTGGTTTGACGTGGAATAACCCTCATTAAGAGATGACCTGTGTACAAAACTAATTTCTGCTGTAACTAACTGAGGTGGTCGAAAGAGGCTGTGCGTCTGAGGAGCAGGGGGGCTGGGTAGACCAAAGAAAAGACAGCGTTATGAATCGAATTTCGAAGAAGTAAAACGGGATATGGGATATAAAACCTAGAAGAATAAATAGGTGTATGTATACATGGTAAGGCAAAAAAAAAGACCAACGACTTTTAACCTAAATATCTCCACTACACAATTAAGTTATTTTCGCGAAAATTTCGCAATACGAGGTATATGAGTATGTTTCCTACTGATTCTCAAACTTTCATTCGAATTTATTAGACTAATGCAATACTATCAGCAATTATTGAAGAGAAGTGGACAAGAGCTTCTTCTGGTTAGTATAATGGAGGAAACACTAGATCTCTGCCCTATCTGATCATCAAGGCCACACCGAACTCCTCTTCCATTAAAAATGAAAAAATCATGTGTTGGCTTCGTCGTTCCCTGCAGATGATTTCCTCCAACTTATTCTCAATGAATAGCTGACGAATCAATATCAATCCAGAGAGTTTTTTCAAAGGTAATGAAGAATCTCCCCTGGTATACGTCAGCCTGAGTCATGATTTGACAAAAAAATCTTTGACAAAAAAAAGACTTCGAGTGTTTCTAAATGTTAATTGTTTCCTTTTGTCCTATCTCATCTAAGTTGGTGGTGTAGCTTGTCTTCACGTATTTAAAAGTCAATGAGGCTGTCAAAGTCCTTAATTCGAATAAAGTCGAACGATATTCTATGAAAAGTCGACGAAGGGCGATCCAAAAGTTTCTGCCCTCAGATATAAGGGAATGTTATAGAATGATGAAAAAAATTTGTCTTTCACCATTACCTCCTTGGACATCAATACTTTTGCAATTGATGAGACAGAGCTTCAATTTAATGGGGGGGGGGGAGAGAAATACCTTTTCCATAGTCGTCTAAAAATGATTGGACAGCTAACTTCCTTCAATTCAGTTTCACCTCGCAGCCTCATCACAGAAAACTGAAGTGTATAGCCTTGAACGAGCTGTTTTGATGGGATGAGTAAATTAATATAAAATGAGTGCTTTCATTAATAATGAAAATTGCATAACAGATCCGATTTTTTAGTTTTGCCATTTTGAAAAGGAAAAGTATTTGGCCTTGAACATTTTTTCTAAACAAATTATTGTTAATAAAATACATGCAACTAAAGCCAATTGTTGACCCTTGAAATTACCAAAAAAGGATGAAAGAATATGGGAACCACTCTCAGTCTTCTCTGATCTTTTCTGCATCCTCAGGGCAGAAACTTTTGAGTAGCCCCTCGCGTAATTTAAAATGGACAGTTCCTTATAAGTTGGTGTGCGGCAATCCTGCACCTGGAAGGTTTAAAATGGCGTTCCTCATAACTGGAGCACTAGTGAAAGTAATATTCCATGCATGGTGAAATTCTCGTTTTCGTTCCGTCGATATTTGATCACTCTTGTCTATCCTCAATATTTAAATTTCTTTCAGTAATTGCTGAAAATATTGCTTCGGCCCAACTAATTTAGATGAAAATTGAACGAATGCAGTTGAGAAACGGTTGAAAACATACCGGGCATTTCAAAAGTCACGCACGCTGTTCCGACAACCACACCAAGCATACCGATAGCCAGAGTGTTGTAAAAATTAATGTGCAGACCAATTGGACCATGGAGAAGGCAATGCACACAATAATGACGCCACATGGTCATGGATATAAAAGCCATTGTCATAAAACCTGAAGTAGTTTTCAACGAGCCTATAAAGTGGTTGAGCAGTCTTCATGCAAGATGGTGTTCCACTCTACATTGCAAACCGAGTGAAACGTGTTTTCCAGGCCACTTTGGGAGACGATGTGATCAACCGAAACCTTGAACCACTTTGGCACTCTGAGGGTGGATTTTTTAACAGAGCACTATCCGATAATACAGCTTTATTTCAGAGAAAATGCGTTATAAATCTGGTAAATAAAGCTGCATTATCGGATAGTGCTCTGTTCAAAAATCCACCCTGAGCCTTTGAACTTTGATCCTGGCCTACAAGATCGCCTGACCTCACCCCAGTAGACTTTGGGCTTTGCGGTTGTACGACCAATGGGAGCCGCATTTAATTTCAATGAACACTTTAGGTTGACATAACGAAAATAAATGCATTGCCTTCCCCAAGCACATATTGGTGTGTAGGCCAATTTTCACAACACTGTGACCATCTGTATGCTTGGTGTGGTCGCCTAAACAGAGTGCGTGACTTTTGAAATGCCCTGTACATTCAATACAATTGCAAAGTGAAAATTCAGCGAAAATATATTCTATGTGAGTAGAGATACAGCAGACCCTCTCCATTCGCGGGGGATACGTTCGTAAGACACCCACGAGCGGGGTGTCGCCTCGCACTAGTTTTCGCGGCGTACTGTGGCAGCCGGGAAAATGTAGTGCTGCTACCCTCGAATAGCCGAAACCGCGAATGAAGAATCCGCGAATGGCGAGGGTTTGCTGTATTTAGATTTAAAGTCGTTGCCATTTTTTTATTTATTATATCTTGTATGATATGCGTGATTCACGCAACTGCTCATTGCGGTTCTATGAAGTCACTTCCCTCTCCAGCCTTCCTTTTAAAAATACCCTTAAACGCAGTGACTTTTCCTTTGAAATATTCTACATGGTAACGCTGCATGCTTAGAACATTGCAATAAGAATATAGCCATAAGAAGCAGGCTTTTGGTGACGATTGGGACTCATATAGGGAGCATTAATGAAGCAGTTGCCTCCCGATACGCGGGAAAGTGGAATTTTCTCAAAGTTTCAACGACGGGTCTTTATCCAACAACCCAGAGACTTCTTAACTTTTAAAAACAGGACGCTTTTTTTGCGCCACCTGGTATATATGGGGTCAAAAGACACTTCCTCTGTTCAGTTGACTGCTTCCAGGAAACCGATGGACACAATGCTGTGAAATTTGATGCGTTAGCCATTTTGATCATGCGGAAGACAATATACATAATCATATGGTGTTTTATGATGATATGTTCTTTCCATAGGCTGTCGAAAACCATAGACCTTAGTTTATGATTTCAACATTCATTCCTGTTGTGTAATGGTTGCATGCAATTGTGGAAATGGATGGTAATCATTTTAAGCACTTCCTGCCTTTTCTAATATGTAGTATCATTTATAATTTATACCCTTTCTTCAATGCTTTGTGACCACAGTGCCCCCTTCCACTCTCTAGTGAACATTAAAAAAATTTGGCCTGCTGACCTCTGTCGGATGTCACCTACATCCAATATTCCCTTTACGATTTATGCACGAAGTTGGGTGGTTCTTTATAGCAGCTCTGTTCACTCAATGTGTCGACCTGAACGATTACGAATGAGCCATATGCTGTCAGAGCCTTGATGAAATGCGCCTAATGTGAAGTTAATACGTAAGCATGAACGTAATTCGTGAGGGTGCTTGAATAGATGTATTGGAAGGAGAATAATGCAGAAAAAGTTCTTGCTAGAGGCCTCGGCTTCTGACAGCAGGGCCAAGTGACAATCGGTGGAAATGAAGTCTTGAGATGTGTGAAGTTTCACACGATGCATACAAATTTAAGCTAGGTGGAGGGTGCAGCCAACAGAATTTTTACTGAATCACATCAGAAACCTTCAATCTCGAATGTTTATTTCCTGTTTCGTAGCCCCCAATGGAAGGAATTTCCAGTGAAATTGACCCATCCCGTCACACCTGTCCTGTACATCACATCAGACAAGGCTCACATGGAAGTACTGAAGCACACGATTCACGTGAAGGAAGTGAAGCTCGGTGAGTCTGTAAATTCTTCTACTCGATGATTATGCGTAACCCGAACCATCCCTTGAGTTGGAGTGAACTCCATCTCGATTTTTAGGGGATGGAGCCTTATGAAGTGATTCCACGCATTCCAGGTGGAGTGGTTTTGCAACGATATTGAATCTAGCCCTGTATTATAAAAAGTATGTTGCATTTGTGCCCACTCCCCGAACAAAAGGTCGCTCACGTAAGCTCCCAATCTTTCAGTCGCCTGGTACAGAAGAAATCGCTCATAAGCGACTAGCACTGTAGAATGAGGTTTTTCAAGATCGAGGCTACATTGAATTGGAATAAATACCGTTACAGGTATCGGTTTGCATAGGGGCCGATTTCTAAATAATAATAAAAATAGGGGGGGAGGGAGCAATGTCCAAGTGCCCTTTATTTACAGTAACGTAGACTGGCTTATTTTCGGATTGACTGAAAGAATGATTTTGCATTGGAATTGTTCTATATCATGGTCAAACTTGGCGCAGATGGTTTGACGATCTGAATAAAGTAATAAGGATACCCCAACGTTAGCTGCTGGGATGTCCCTGGTTTGAGGTCCACGTTGCACTCCTTTGAAATCTCCTGCAACTTGTCCTCCTTCTGCATGGAGAGAGTGGAGGCCACTAGAGTGGATGTGAAATGCTGCGAGGGGCTTTTTCGGTGTCTGTCATTGTGTCTCCTGTGAATGGTTTTTGTTTCTCAGAAAGTTTGGCTCGGAGAATAAACAGAAAATGGCGCCGAACCCCTTGGCACTCCCACCACTGTTGGATCCTCATCACCGTCCACTTCCTCCCTCTCCCCCTTATAATTTTCTGGTTTCGCCCCTGCTTCCTTTCTTTTCCACTTGAAACCCCTACGCGGTAGTGGGGATGCACCAGTAGGCGCACTAAACGGGTAGGAAAATGATTTTTAGCATTTCCTTTGCCACTCAGCATTTTATTTCCCATGTTCAGTGTGGTACTTTTGGTGTACTTGACAAATCTTGTAGGGAAGAAGAGGGCACATGCGCCTTTGTTCCCGTGGGATCTGCGCCTTTGACGGCGAATGACGCACGCCATGCTCGTGCGCTTGGCAAATGCAGTGGTAACTGACCTATGGAACTCTTCTTTGAATCTCTCACATACCCTAAAAATTGGGCTCTATATCCTCTCCAGCAGTGGCGTATTTTTACTAGTAGAGGCGGCCATCCCCTTTTTTTGCCACTTTGTCCCCCCCCCCCCCCGGCTCATGAGCAAAAAGTATGCCGCTGCTTTTGGGAGAAAGTTTTCGAGTTCGTTATGCCCAAACCGTGGGTCGTGTGACGATAACGTCCCTCATGAGCACGCTTGTTCAACCTGGTTTCCCACCGGAATGTGTGCTCACTCGATGCTTTTAAATATAACTCTTTAAATATAAAGCAGGTTCTAAATATTTAATATATCTTTCTTGGCGGCTTCTGCACCTCGCCCCTACATGTTTGTCGCGCTCAACTGCGCTTCGTTGCTGCCAAATTATTAAAGAGAAACATGCGATCGGAGTAGCTCGTACCACTTTTCAGTCCTCCATGCAGTGGATGAGTATTCGGCAGTATGCTTTTTCCGAATTGAAGCAATTGTATTTATGGATTGGATTTCAGCACCGGCACACGATCATCACGTGATGTCACTCCATCGACACGGCCACCAATGGGGAGGCCTTCCGCCTTTCTTCTGGGCTGCACTTGCCTTCCTGGTCGTTGTTTTTCATCTTTTTCTTTTCAAGCTCATCTACAATGAATATTGGGGTTCCGGGGAACGACTTCGCATCAGGTACGATTCGACCGAACAGATTCGTCGCGGCCCTTCTTTCGTCCCCGTGAACTTGTGGTATTCATTTGCAGGAAATTCTCGGATTTCTAGATTGCCCGTCCAGTGGCCACCTGAGGCATCGAGGGGTCCGTGACTATGCATTACCCGTTTCCTCATGTATTTATTGACACGTGCTGTGATTTTGACGCGAAAAATGATATGGAATAAAAGAAAGAAAAGGGGAAAAAAGGTCACTGTTGATTGTTGGGGAATCCGTGTCCCGGCGCGGGACGTCGGGATGGGTCTCGTAGGTATGCCGGGTTGGTGAAGCCCATCGCATCGGGATCCTCCATCCCGACGGGAGGCTTGGACAGACTCACGGGTGGGATCATGCGAGGGCTCTCCAGAATCCGCCTCATCCTCTCCATCGTCGCGTCCTCGTCCTTTCCACCTCTCAGTGTAATCATCTAGATGATACATGGTCACGGATCGTACAATTTCGTTTCCAGGGTAGAGAAGGAGGAGAGAGAGGAGAAAGAGATTCGTACGATGGCGAGCGCAAGAGCGCCTCCGATCACGCTTCCGACCCAGACGTCTTGGTGATGATTCTCATGGAGCTGGATTCGACTGGCACCGAACACCAATGCCATCAGGATGAGCCCACCCATGAATACGGTGCGTGCGATCTTCCAACTGCAAAGGTATTCTTCGCATCACGGACTGACTCCTTGGAGTCGATCGGGACGTGCAAATTCGATAATACGAATTCCTACCTTCTCGCGAGATGGTGATGGTAGACGTAAAGAGAGAGGAAGAGAAGCGCGAAGAAGGAAATGCCAGCATTATGGGAGGGGAAGGACGTCCAGTCGTGGAAGAGTCCACATGATGGTTCTATCCAGCACGAGTTCGGGATGGAGCTATTTCCACACGTGATCCCCATGTATGGTCTCGGGTAGGAGTACATGCGTTTCATCGAATCCAGGATCAAGGACGTCCCAAAGATTCCCAGGAGAAAAAGGCCTAAAGGAATCATAGCCACGTGACATGAGGTGCTCCTCTGACGAGAGAGGTGGTGATGGCCAGGGCTGGATTAACCCATAGGCTAATAATAATAAGGCTATAGCCCTAGGCCCTCGTATTTTTAGGCCCTACTTTAGGCCCTTCATTCCATTTTTTTGTTGTTGCAATATGTAATTCATACTTAGGCCCATCCCTCCCATTAGCCTTAGGCCCCTCAACCCTGATCAGGCCCTGGTGGTGGCGAGAAGATTCACCGAGAATGTGGAAGGTGCGCATGACAATGGATTCAGTCCCGGGTCCTCGCCTAGTCACTTGATACACCACGTATTCCAGGAATTGACCGATGAAAATCTGAAACGAGGGAAGAGAAGATGTTGAGAATGTGTCGAGGATTACTTTTCATTGGAATAAAGTTCTGGAATGCTTGCGGTGTAGTTTAGTTCATAGTCACCCTCGTCTTGACATTAAGTTGAAAAGTGGAATAAACGTTATTACCGAATAAGGTACGATACTAACTGGGCTAAATTAAGAAATTTTTAAGCCATGGAAATACGATTAAGTAGGATGTTGTTGCGTTAAGATCCCAAATTGTTACTTTCAGAGTAATTCGATAGCTATGAATTTATGCATTTAATTAGGACAGGGGGGTATGGGTTTTAAAAGGATCGATTTTCTCGCTATCGCCAATCTGTCAAATTAAGGTTCCTTAAATTTTTCCATTCATCCATTTAATTTGAACGTCCCATGTGGTCCTTAGCCCCTTCTAGAGGGTATCTTTTACTATGTGGTTTTGCGAGCCCATTAATTTTATTGATTGACAGGTGAGATCCTCAGTTGCTCTTTGTTTGCATTCGGAGTCACTTCTTTCTAAACCGCCTGAATCCAAGGTTACGTCTTTGCTAATTTTGCATCAAAAGCTACTTATGACTTTTGGACTCGTTGTTTTCTTTTTTTGGGAGGAGGAGGGGGGGGGGGAACACAAGCACAGACACGAGTCGTCTTTGGAAAGGACTCTACGCTGAGCGTCTGTCATGCTTCTGCATTAGCGAGTGTAAGCTCTCCCTGAAGTGCAACGCAAAGTTAGGATAGATGTATTGCGAAATTTCAGCGTCGTTCACCAAAATTCTGTTAGAATGAAGACCAGTTTCAAGTTGACAGCTCAGGAAAAGCAACTTTTTACTAGTTACTATTGGTGAGAACGAAATAACCTTGTAACTACCAGAACCCGGATGGTCATATATTTAACTCTTTCTTTCATCTCTTCATTCCCAAAAGATCTCAAAATTCTTCGCCTAAATACTTTCACATCATGAAAATACACGGAATATCGGACTTTACAAGTACTGTATGTGGCGCAGCCTGCACAAATGGTTAAATTGTTGTATCAGGATTCATTGGACCCATAACAGTAGTTACAGGGATAAACTTGTAATTACATCTAGGATGGAATACTTGTTGTTGTACCTAGATACTTTTTACATGTAAAGCGCACAACATGGCATCATAAACTTCTCTTTCATTGAAATTCATTTCTTAGGCCGGCCATTTCCTACAGATAGTTTTAATTAACTTCGTTTTGATTAATAACAGGTGAATAAACCAGTATCAAAATAGAGAGTTTACTTATGTTTACCCTTGGTCTTCATCAGAGAACGCAGCAGAAGGATTTGGAACTGAAGAGGATGAAGCATTCAGAAGGGATCCGATTCCTCTGTCCATTTACAATTTCCCTTTTCTTTTAAGTTATCGCTCATGGCCTTACTTTGGCTAAATAAATTTGAATGACGCTTCAAAAGACTGTTATGAACGCATCAATCCATGCACAGTAAAGTTTCGTGAGTATAGCTGCAATGAGAGCAGGAATGTAAACGTTAGAAGTGGTTGGTCTCTTTTGCCATATCCTTTATACCTTGTATTCAATCGGGGAATCATTCTAGATACATTTCCGTAGACTTTGGGCATTGTCCTCTGAGTAATTAGTGACTTCTAGAGATAAGATGGTCCTTCGATTTCTTACCATGCACGACTTTCTCTGATTTTTTTCCAAATTGAACTCTGTCGACTGAAAATAGGTGGTAGCGGCCAAAGGCCCTACTTCATCGTACTTTGCATCGTGGTACTGAGAATTTTCTACCATATTCGAAAATATATCAATGAGCACCTTCCTTAGCATTTGGGAATTTTGAATATCTGCTTGCAAATTTCAGTTACATGCTTCCGTAATTGGCTATTTTTAGCCAAGCGAATGCCCTGTGACGACTACCTGATTTCACAACACTTTCCTGCCGTTGCACCATCACAAGTCTATCGTTCCTCTACATTGGTATCCAGAACCGAAGTAAAACTTGTGCATCGTGCTGTAAATAGGAGAATGCGGCATATGCTGCAACGCGCTCTGAAGGTAAATAATAATGATAATTTATGACCAAGTCAGGAATGACCTCGCCGACTATAATTTTTAAAATCTTACCTATCAGCGTGGGTTGTCGAGAGGAACATCTACTGGGTGTCCCAGAAACTCCTCCCCAAGATTTGTACATTATTATGTATTTTTTTCTGATGGAAATGAGTTTTGTATCATTCAAAAGCCTAGTCCTTTCTTAAAAACTGCTGTTAAACCTGACGCTTTGTAATTACAGGTTGTGGGGTTTTTTGAAAGAGAAGGTGTATGCTACAAAACCCCTAACATCCCTGACCTCATCAGCGCAATTTTCACCAAACTGAATGCCATAAGCTTAGACATGTGCCAGAAAGCAGTGGATGACTTTCCCCGGCGATGCCGTATGTGTCATAAACAGAATGGGAACCAATTTCAGTGGCAAAAAGGTTGAATCCCTCCTTTTAATCCCTGCATCCCAGAAACCCGCCCCCAGTTTGGACGGAGACTAAGACTAAGTGAATGGCGTTGATGAGGTCAAGGACGTTAGGGGTTTTGTAGCATACACCTTCTCTTTCAAAAAACCCCACAACCTGTAATCACAAAGCGTCAGGTTTAACAGCAGTTTTTAAGAAAGGACTAGGCTTTTGAATGATACAAAACTCATTTCCATCAGAAAAAAATAAAGACATAATAATGTTCAAAACTAGGGGCGGGGTTTCTGACACCCTGTATACCAAGTTAAGGCAAATCTATAATTACCTTTTCATAAATTTGCCTCATGGTTTCGTGTACTGGCTCTTTATATCCATGGGCGAATGCGTTCAGCATATTCATGGGCATGTCATATTTGAGCCCTGGCACATTTACAAACTGCGAGTCTTGCAATCGCATGGAATGCCTACGAAAGAAAACCAGTCTTGTTGCCGAGTTTTCCTGTGATTCTCTTGCGATCGGCCCTGATGTGAAACATGAGAGAACTAAGTGGTAGTAAACATGAGAAGAGCTCGAATAAGGATTAGTCTTCTCACCAGCAGAAGGGGAAGGAGAAAGGAGACGACGAGAATGGACGTCTCGGAGATATTCAATATTGCTTGATTTTTGGCGATATTTGGTATTGACATGGGGAAGTCCGAGCAGTTCAAGTTGGTCCTCTTCCAATATGCAAAAACATCTGCAAACCTATGATTAAAAGATAGCACACTGTTAAAAAATTGTTACCCAACATCAACCTTCTAAAGTTGAGCCTCTGTGATCGTAGGACCCGGTGACACGAGAAAAATGTCTCATGTGCGTAATTTATGTACCGATTGGACTGCAATAATCGAAAGACTACAAAAGTAGTTAGAGGAAATTCTCGCCAACGATTTCACTCGATGGTTTCTCGATTTCGTGCACGTGCCTCTCACTAGCAAGATTCCATTCTCGTTCCGGGATGACTTCGGGAGTTGCGATGTAAGAAAACATTACGCTGTGCACGTATGGGTCCATGCCAGGATGATTCGAAAAATATAGCTAAGTGGGATATCTACTATTGTGATTGCTGTCGAGTAATCAGCAATTAGACGCGTCCAAACTCCAAAGCGTGAAATCGGTGGACCCACAGTTACGCCATGGTCACTGGAAAAAATGGTCACTGTACCCCCATTTAGGAGGATCGGTGGGAATCCGGTGTTGCTAGATGGCAGCATGTACTACGTCCGGCCAACGTGTTTCAGTAAGCATACGATCTGGAGGTTTGTTTTTTTTTTCCCCCTCCCATTAGTAATACCCTTAATTCTGATTCGTATTCAGGGTTATCTCCTCGTTGGCACTGCACGGGCAATACGAATGTCCTTCATAAGCATGATTAGGATTGAAATCGCGTGGAAGTTGTGCGAATAGAGTTGTGAGAGAATTGATGACGGTGAATATTCGGATTTAGTAGGACGCAATCACGCGGAAGGATTTTTTTTTCCTTTAAGACAGGACATTTGACGGACATACACGACAACGGACGTATTTCTATTAATACATGACAGAGAAGAAGGGAGTGCCCGCTTGGCACGAGCACTACAGCTCAATCACGGTCCCTTAGGCTGGGACACCCCTCTATGCCTCTACGGTCCTGTAGGAGGCCTTAGGGGCAGCCCATGACTGGCACGAGAGGTTTTTAAGGTATGTTGCACCCGCAACTCCCAGACGGGGTGCACAGAGTGGCGGCTAAGCAGTCACTCCCCATGGGCGCAGGTGGGTCGCCTGTCGCGGAGGAAGAGCCCACCGCCACACGTACTCGATCCCTCGCCTCCCGCGTTTTACTCGGCAGCCAGAACCACTCGGCCGCCGAACGCGGAAGGAAACTTAGGATTACCGCCATGATCCACGAAACGGCGACATTTCCTCGAAGTCTGCATCTGGATTGCAACTAATGTTTACGCTAGAAATTCGGTTCTTGTCATGGGAGCAAGCCCCGGCAAAGAGGAGGTCGTGAATATGCGCGCATACAGAGTGACGTCACAAGGATGCGCATAAAAGGGGCCCTCGGGGACACTTTCGGGCATTTCCTCTCTCTCCCTCTTCGTTGTTCTCGCGCACTCAGTCTTCCTTTGCGCTCTGCTTGCTTACCCAGTACCCCTATACTATGCTAATTTAGCCGACGCGTCGAAAGTTTTCCAATGCGTAGCCGATTCTTTCTCATCCATTGGTATTCCCTGTATGATGCAATAATTCTGGAGGCGGAATTCTTGGAATGGTATCCGTCCAGGAGATCATGTCATCGATGCTTTCGTTCCAGCATTAGAGAGGAAATACCCTTTCTTGAATTCATTGGCAATTCGTGCTTCATCCGGACACGGACATTCATGAGGATGAGGTTTCTGAATAAGGAAAATGCTGAAATGCTACGCAGGGACAGAGAAAGACGTAGAGCAAATATAAAAATAAATAATAAAAAAACATGTTTGTCTTCTCGATGGAGCTAGCACTGACACGTAGGTCCACATTTACAGGCAGAAAAAATTATTCACAGGGTGACAGGGAATTGAAAATCCTCATATCGACATGTCAACAGTCAAACCTTCCTCCTTGCTGAGAAAGATCCCAGTAGCGAATGAGTACGTATCGACTTCTTCACCTCAACCATCCTTCCATGTAAAAACAGATTTTTGAAGGAAAAAAACCAATGAGGTGCAGTAAAAAGTGGTTTTGGTTGGATAACTCCAGATTCCGGAAAAGAAACCTTGGCAATCCTAACTGAGATTTTCTTTTGTATTGGGATTTTGCTTCTTCCAAGGAAGACTTGCAAGGCAAGGCAACATTCGTTCACAGCAAGGCGTTCATTGTCAATCTGGAATTCCTCTAATTTCCCCACCATCCTCTTAGCTCAACTAATAGCCGAGTACCGAGTAACCTCTCAATTTTTCTCAAGTTACGAGTTCGGCCTTGGGTTCTTTAAATCTCCCACGTCTCGGGACGGAAGCACCTATTGCTTAGGGGTCTCCCTTTCGCCATGACGGGGTTTGCACTCGGAAAAAAAAATCCTGATTTGCATAGCTTCGAACCCGGGTCCCTGTCATGGGAGTCAAGAAAGCTACCAATCCGAGCCATTCCCCAGCCCCCACTCCCCTCTATGACGTCACAAGGATGTGCTTTCCTAAACTCGTCTCCCGCGCACGTTAATGAGGCATCTATTTGCGGGTGCGTGCATAAGAGTCGATTTTTCCTTCATTTGCCGTCTCTCTCGTGCGTGTTGAACGAGACGAAACCAGCGATGACTGTAATTTGACAGACTCCCATCCGTCTTGTCGACCTCAGAACGTGATGATGTGGGTGCAATATTTCTTTCGTCACCGTGACGGGCATTGCGGTTTCGAGACGAAGATGCTCTTCTTTGCCGACGATACCGTCCTTCCGGCCCGGTCTCGACGGGAGCGTGCCCGACCGGTTCGACTCGAAATGCATTGCGACCGGCACGAAATCGAACGTCCCCGAAACGAAGGTCGTGGCCCTTTCGAGAAGTCCCGTACGATGCGCCTTGCACGTCAGGAGGGCCCCACAGGAACGAGTGGAGGAAACGAAGTATCTCGGAGTTCAGTTCTCGAGCGACGGGCGATGCGGAAACGAGATCGATGGCCGCATCTCCGAGGCTTCCGCCGTTTCGCCATCGAGTAGAGAGTGTGACTAGAGGCGACACTCAGAGGGGTGGGGGAGGTTCGAAATATGACATAGACATCTGGTGGCTTGTCATCGACACGTCCGTGAGGCGTGCTTCGTGGCCGCGAAATCGGGAATCGACTCGTTCGAGGATTCGACCGGAAGGGAACGAGTCGGGAAGAGGGGGTTTACGAGTGCATTCGCGCGTGCACGAACCCACCCGATCCTCGTCCGTCTCGAGGGTCGTCGAAACGAAAGAGGGAGGCATATCGGAACCCACCGGAACCACTCGAAGCTATCTCCACCGGCGTCGAGGCACTCGTTCCGAGCCGTCACGGGCGCAGTTCGTGCCGGCCTCTCGAAAGGATCCCGACTCCCGGCGACTCGAACGCGCGATCTCGTCTCGCGAGACCGAGTCCGACTTCGAGCGTCGAACGCTCGAGGACCCGTTTTAACGATCAGAAATCGCAGGACGGGGACGTCGGGGATGCACGAGGATCGTCCGGGGAACTGCCACCCCGTCTCCGAGAGAGTCTACGGGGTGGTACGCGACGCGTGCAGTCGGGTGACGCCGATCGCGATCGACGATCCGGACGCCGATTCTCGACGACCTCACGCATGCGATCGCGTCCGTAACGGCGTTCGATGGCGTTCCGCGCTCGCCGACGACCCGCACGTGCGGAAGCCTAAAAATCGGAGTCGGAACGCGAACGGTACGACCGCTCGCCGTCGCTCCTCGAGGGAACCTCGGCGGCTCGCGTGCCCACCGCGCAGCTCACGGACCGCATCCGGTCGCGGAGCGCATCCGATGCCGGAAAACCAGAAGAGTAGCGGTCCGAAGATATAGTGGGCGCATTCAGGTGTGACTCGATCTAACTGGGCGAGTCATGACTCGGGGCATAGCCCACTTTGACATCTGACGCAACCTTCTGAATGCATTGGGTCATTTAACCAGCGAATTTTAGCTGCTTTTCTGTGTAGTAGCAACAATAGAGGGAGTTGAAATGAGAAAATTGTGAAGAGGTACAGAATGCTCTTCAAGATCAAGTAACCTCTCTGGGACATTCACAATGCCCGAGTTCGACCTCACCCTCTTGTTTATTGCATAAGTCCACGTTATCGGGCTGTACAGGGGCTCAACTTCAATTGTTCAATTGTTTGGTGGACGGGGGGGGGGGGGGGACATCGAACATGAAAAGGATTGACAAGTACATAGCGGTAACTTATACCCTGTACATAGACAATTTGTCAATGATGCATTTCTAACATAGGAGACTGTATGCAAAACTGTGCAAGGAGAATGGGAAGAGAATACAAGAGAAGTGGGGGGGTAGTTAGGCTCAAGATTTGACCAAATTTGCCAGCTTTTCTATATTCTATATATCTTAATTTTCAATTTTTTAACTTAATTTTTCAACTTTTGGCCAGCTTCCGACAACTTCCGAACGACTGGGCACCGGCACGGTAAACTCCATATTCGATGCGGGACGTACCCAACTGATGAAAAAAAATACCGGAATACGTGGGGCATATTTGTCTCACGATGCTCTCCTCCCTACCAGTGGCGTAGCCAGGTTTTCGTCAATGGGGGGCTGAGCGGAACGTTGGGGGGCTAAGTGGAACGTTGGGGGGGCTAACTTCACCTTGTCGGGGTGGGGCGGACGCATTCCGACCAGAGTTGCGGGGGCTTGAACCAAACTTGGGGGGGCTTCAGCCCCCCCCCCCCCCCCCCCCCCCCCCCCCCCCCCCCCCCCCCCCCCCCCCCCCCCCCCCCCCCCCCCCCCCCCCCCCCCCCCCCCCCCCACCCCCNCTTCCCCCCCCCCCCCCCCCCCAGCCCCCCCTCGGTACGCCACTGCTCCCTACTATGGACGATATGGTCTTTTTACCGATCGTTTCGCGCTGCCGGGCTGAAGAGAGCAGCAAGAGGCTTCTTGATTTTTACCCTCGGCGACCGGCGGGGGCGTCGTCGTCTTTGCACGCCCGTTCTTCGAGCGGGACGGATTCGAGTCGGACAAACTCTCACTCGAAATAGTCGAGGGTGCGGGGAGCGCAGCGGGGGAAACGCGGAGGCCCGAAATTCGATGAGGCGATCGGCACGTCGGCCGGTTTCCTTCCCAGAGGAGCCATCGATGCCATCGATGCCACGGCGAGTTCATCGAAGCGATCCGTCGCGACTCGAGACGCTCGACTCTGTCGCTTTCGTTCGCTTCTCTCGCGCGACTCACACGGGCGTCGTCCGACTCGAGCGGCTCGCACACTCGTTCCGTACACCGGGATGCGATTACGGAAAAAAAGATCTCACACCGATCGATGGAGAACGCAGGCACAGAGGCCCGAAAGAGATTCGCCGACCCGTACGGTCGCGGTCGACTGCCGGCCGTTCTCCCTTCGCCATCGGGGGCATCGGGGTCTGTTTTTCCCTGCGATCGCATGCACGTACGGATCGATGTCGACCGTCGCCGAGACGATCGTCCCCGATGACGGATGACGAAGGTAAGCGTCGCGGGACGAGCGATATCGGATGCGCCGTTCTCGACCGCGTGAATATCGGCCGAACCGCATTCGAGAACGGAATCCAGACTCGGACTTGGACTTTCGTCATCGTCTCTCGCTTCGCGTTCGGGAACGGCATTCGACCGAACGAGTCGTTCTATCGGTCGCCGAAGGAACGAGTCCGTCTTTTAAAGGTTAATAGGCACGGTCTAAATAGACGTATTTTTCACGTCTGCTCACCGTCCACCAAACAATTGAACAATTGAAGTTGAGCCCCTGTACAGCCCGATAACGTGGACTCATTCATTCATTCATTCATTCGTGCTAATTCGGCCATTGCAAAAAGCATTCATTGTCATATTCAAATTAGCGGCAAACCCTTGTGAATCATGAATTGCTTTTATTTGAATTTGAATTCAGTATAGCATAAATCCCTCCCTGGGATGAATATCAATCCCCTCAGGAGAGGTTGGTCATAAATCCCTTTTGGGGATGAATATCGATCCACTCGGGAACGGTTACATGTGAATCCCTTCTGGAATAAATGTTAATGCTTTAATGAGTGGGGTGAAAATCGCCCTGGGGCGGATGAACGGATAAATATAGAACCTCCCAGCTACATATTTATCCCACTTCCAAGGTTTCTTATAAAACCGAAGGAAAGGGATTTATACTAGGCCAAAAAGGATATAAATATGAAACGCTCGAAAAGGTTATTTGTAAAACCCTTTCTAGAGGTTTCATACAAATCCGGTCTCGAATTCATATATGAGTCAGGCATGAATCCTCGAACGGTTTAATCATGAGCCCTTTCGGCTTACAGTGGAGATCCCAGCGGCTGCAAAGAAAAAACGGAGGCGGGCGCCGTCGCGTCGCGTGCGCCACTGGGCGCATTCAATTGCGACCCGAGCTATAACGCGAGTCACGGCACGAAACACTGAATGCATCGGGTGATGACGCAGGAACCTGACTCGAGTTACGTGCTATGACCCGATCTCTGAGATCGAGTCATTATCATCAGGTCATCACTCCAAACATGGCGACATCTATGGAAGACTCCCAGCGGCGAGAGTACGTACACAGATTCGGGGAAACGTGCAAATGAAGTTG